>JAAGNO010022912.1:0-44105 GCA_033439905.1 Ceryle rudis | reverse complement strand
TTTTTTTTTTTTTTTTTTTTTTTAATAGGCTCATGCAAATGTTAGTCCAAGAACTGTTAGAGATGGCAAGCAAGTATGCAACTGCACATATAAGTTTTCATAGAACATAGGGAAAAAAATCTTTTTAGGGAATTTTTCAGAGGAGCAGCAAATACCTGTCACCAGGAATTACAACCAGTATCAACAATAGTCAATTTTAACATTTAGCCATGACCATTACTTAAAAGAACCAACCACAGCAATAGACTTCCTTCTCATCTCGGCAGGAAGAGCTAAGTACCTTGCCATGGTACACAAACTACTTCTACTACAACACATCTATAACTCACAGTAGATTCCATAAAATTATCATCCACGTAGGGCTATAAGAATCTTACTATACAGGTTCTTATACTGCACTGATAAATGGAGTATGCAGCTCATTTCCAGTAAAGCATTATATTAATATCTCAATCATTTGTTCACCCCCATACCCTGTACATGAACATACAGTATTTTAATACATGGTTACGTAGCTTTCTATAACATAAAAGGTAAAAAAAGTATCTTGTACTTAGACTGGACAGTGTTGATATCCTGAGTATCCAGACATAATGCTTCACACTGCCATGCTGTAAGCAGAGCAGTAGCAGTATGAACTAACATGCAGGTTCATCTTTCCTTAACACAGGATGTAAATATGTATGTCTTAATTATATCAGAATTGTGAAAATACATAAAATGGCACACATACATACTTTCTTATATTTGATCTGTAAGTTTGAATTAATTTTATTTATATACTGGGCATCAATACCTATCATTCTTTCTAGAGAGAAACTGTAGAATAAGCTCAAGATTATAATGAGCATACCCAGAGGCCTCTGCATGAAGAAAATATTACAGATGTCAAATGTTCACAATAATAAAGCTTTGGGAAACTTCCAAAATGAAATTATCTTCCCAAAGCTGGATCAAGATCCACAAGCATTTCAGGACCAGGTGCCATTGCACCCCTGCAGCACAACAGAGACATTTTCATATTTAACATACCTATAGGAAAGTACTGGTACCTCTTTGCTTTGAAATCATTAGAATAGATGCTAAATAAAGAGCAAGTAAGCCACATTAATGTTATCTTTCTCTGTGAAGTTCATAATATTGTTTCTCAAAGCACTGATTAAATCAGCAAGAAATATACAGTCCACTGTAATTTCATTATTTACTGTATACTCTTAACAGCCATTTCTTTTGCACTTTGTATTAACATTTCTTTGCACCTTTCTCACTGAATACTTATTTTCTATTAAGTACACAGTATTTCAGTATCCTCAGGAAAAAGAAAACAAAATTTTCCTACAGAAAACACCTGATGCCTGTGGCTATGTGAGCATCTATTCTCTAAAGGCTACCTGCTGTGGCCCTCCTATGCAATGACCAATGATGCTGGACTTACTCCTTTTATTCTTAGCAAAAAGTCTGAATGAATATACCACAGCCAAAACTAAGGAGAGGTAGAGACTTAAACAGCTAAAATATAGCCTGGAAATAAGTGAAATATATATTCTCCATTGGAAAATGAATGTTAACTATTTCACAAATTTGCCTTTTAAAAGCATAAAACAATGATTAGATAGGACTAGAAATTTCATCATATGCAGATTAAAAAGAATACTTCTACTGAAATTAAATGTGATGAAATAAAGCATCATTCCACATATGGGAATTCAGTAAACTTTCAAAAAACTAGTATTATTTGAAGTGCCTTGATGATGTTGGATAATACACAATTTTAAGGCCTATTTAATTTGTATGTTCAGTTAAAGAAAAAAACATACTTCATGTACAAAATACAAGCACTAAGGATGTAAAAACTTTGGAGAGCATGGAACCAGCCTCTTTCAGTTAAAGAAAAAAAACATACTTCATGTACAAAATACAAGCACTAAGGATGTAAAAACTTTGGAGAGCATGGAACCAGCCTCTTTCTAGGTTAGTGTCCATAGCAAGTTTGTTTCCACTAGAGTGATTCATCATAGATAGATAGCAATAAAGAATTCTGGTCTAGCCACTGCTGCTTTTTGGTCAACATTCAAAGACACACTCTCAAAGATCTACTTCTGCAGATTTCAGTCAATATAACTTCCTCATCTTTACTGCTTTCACCTTGCGACTGGTCTGCTCTCTCCTTCTGCCACTCTTTTACACACATTTATAATTTCCCCTTACCACACTTGAAAACAGCATTTAAGAATATGTGGCTGATCCTAGAGGAAGCTTTGCTCAGTCACAGCCAGCACTCCTCATCTTTTGACAGCTTTTTGGCAAGGGGGCATGGACAATCTACAGAGTTTACTCTACTCATACTATAACCATTTATCTTGGTGCTTTCTTCTAGCAGCAAATCCACTGCAAGAGCTTCACTAGTGCAGAAATGGAGACACAGAAAACTGCAAACAATTACATACATCCCAGAGCAGCCTCCCACTGGTATGCAGCATATTCTGTAATTCTATAGGGAGAGCTGCTATGCTGTGGCTTTGCACAATTTCAGAATTTTTCCCTTCTGATCACTCTAATCAGTGATGTTTTGGAGCTTCTCACAAATTTTAATATTAGATACCTCATATCACACCCCATGAGGGACACTTTACCATTTTGGCACTCTCTAAGGTAAAACTTCATCAAAACATGTTACAAGAGCAGCAGCCTGTAAGTCACTTTCATAAGGCTGTTTTTATTCCTCTTTTTATTGCACTCTTAATCTGTATGATTTATTCAAGCATTTCAGAAAACCTCAAGTGAGCTGGGAGTGGAATAACCATATAGAAAATAAAACAGAGGGCAGCAATTCAAAACAAAAATTTGAGGTAGGAAGCAGTAAATGATGAATACAAACATTTTGTTTTTCATAAATCAGAGACTACCATCCGATGCTGTGTTTTACACTGTTAAAACAGAATTATGTCTCCAGCAAAGCAGATACCTTACAACGCAAAGGCATGCAGATAAGCAGTATGCCCATTTGGGTGAATAGATGATGTTAAATCAAATCTTAACATATTTTTGTGGTCTAAAGTAATAGCAGTACAGGATCACAAATACATAATCATATATTTAAAAGCATCTTAGAAACATTCAATAAGACCACACTTACAAAAAGTATCTACAGAAAAGACTGAGAATTTCACGTTAGAAAGACTTATAAACGTGTATATTAGCAGCAATTAGTAAGCCACCAAAGGGAACACCAATAACCAATCAGCAATACATCCAGAAATCAACAGGGGAACAACATAAATTGTAACAGCTAATACTTAGAACTCATTAAAATGGCAAATGAATTTTTAGATGAAGAAATATAACTTTGTTCAGCATGTTTTCTTTTATAACTTAATCCTAGGAACTCATGATGAATTAATTCCTTTACAGAACCTAGCTAGTCCACCTAGTGAAAAAGCAACTGATTCACAATGTATCAGCACATCGTCTTACAAGAGACTTATGACAGAACTGACATGTACTGTTGGACTGATTTTTTCAAGATTGTTTTATTTGTTGTATACTCAGTTTCACACTTCTGATTAACAGATTTATGTTCATATGTTAGGATTTAAAATTTTCTGCTTTCAGCATAGTCCTAGATGTCCCAGTGATTACAAAATTAATTTATTAAGTTCCACCACTACTTTTAAACCTCAATAAAATAGACTCTGATAGCCAAAAGAAGCTGGAATCAAACTCAGTACAACCAGTCAGTCTGATGAATTAGATGGAAGAATTCCTTTTTGTCACTTCTGTGAAAGCACTGATTTTTTATAACTTTACTAAAAGAATATAAAGCTTTACATGTGGAGCAGGTACATTAATCTGAGGAATCTAAGAGGTAAACTGTGGAAGACAATATACATTAGGAACACAATAGCTGTACTGAGAAATAATGTAAGAGCACCTGCTCTACTTTTTTTTTCTCTTTTTTTTTTTTTTTTTAGAAAAAACGCGGTCTGTTTAGAATCAGTACAAGCTTTATTTTAACAACCATGGTTAGGAAGAACAGCTTGCATGCTTTGTGAAATTTAGCTCTTACAATATAAGATATATAATTAGCCACTCAGCCTTCAAATTTAAATAACTGCCTAAATATTTTAAAGGAGTTTGAACCAAAACATTACCCTCTTTTCCTCTTTGCTGTTAATCAGTTCACTAATTATAGTTATACTAACCTCTGATATACTACTGTCAGGTTTGATTGATGCCAATAGCTCCCTTAATCAGATCTGACAACTTTCAGCAAGTGCCTGTCTCTTGAGACACTGCATCCAGCCTGCTTGTTTTCAAGTCTTCCCAATGATATTTTGCATTTTCTTCTCCCCCAGCCTCTTTATAATACAGAACAGAGACACGGTAGAACAACAACAAAACATGAGTGTAGACTGTATTTGTGTATGTTTCTGAACATCATTATAACAATACTTGGGCTAAAATTGATAAACTGTTTATTAGAAAAGAATTTACTTGGAAAAACTAAGTACAAAACATTTTTGGAAATACACTGAGGTTTCTGAGAAATGCACTATTTCTGCTTGGTTGGTCATTTGTGTGTGTGTTTCTTTTTTCATTTTCTCTCAAAGCTGCAAGGAAAAGGGTTTCAAATTCGTTCCTCCTTTGTTCTACAGGGAATGTTTAGGCTTCGGTTGCACAACTTCAGGAGACAAAGACAAAAGACTATCCTCAGCTACCAGTTTTTCCAATATATTTATACTGGCACACTTGTAAGGCTAATCACAATGGTCCTGCATACCTCATTAACTGTAAATATAAAAAGTTCAGAAGAACTTCTGTTAGCATAATTACAACTTTTTATTTACTTATTTTTATTTTAAGAGAAGCCAGAGTTGGGAAAGAGTGAGTCTGTGCTACTCTTCTCAGTACTTAAAAAAATTTAAAAAATAGTGATCAGATACGCATTCTCTGGAACAGATATAATTTCTTCTTTAAAACTGAGGAAGTGGTCTTCAAGAAGCATTGTTCTTGATCAGTTTTTTCCCCTCTCTGTTCTGTTTCTGTAAAGCCTTACTGCAGGATGTAGATCAACCCAGTATCATGTGAAAAAAGGCCAGATTGCAACAGCAAATTCTTCCAGCAGCCTTTTAAACATACCTTTACTGAACAGTTTTTTTTTCCCACGGATTTGTATGCAAGAGGAAGCAATTAGTTTTTTTTTTTCTCAAGCCAGTTGTTTGGGGTTTTTTTGAGAATCAGTGCAAATGACTGACTCAGAGGCATATGCAGTACAAGATGAAGAAAGGTTTCTTGATGTGGCTGAGATGCTGATGTTAAACAGATATTGCATTAAAAGCCAATTTCATGACACCTGTTCACAAAAAGACAACCCAAACACCAATTCATTTTCTTTCATGCAAATGTGATCTCATGAAATTTGCTTTCAAGTCTACATTCCAGAGAAAATGATGTATGCTAATATTAATGATAATTAGTGTTGAAGGTGATTGCAACAGACTCAGAGTATGACTGTGAGATTTATATTCTCCACACTCTTTGGATTTCAACAGGATCCTTTAAGATTTTAGAGGAAATACCAACAGTTTGTTGTTGTAATGAAAGGTCAAATCAAAAGGAGTTCCACAGGAGTCTGTCCACCTCAATGTTATTGTATATTTTCATAAGTAATCCTAATCACAGACTAAAGATTATAGTCACTAAACTTTCAATTGATATTATTCTGGAACAAGGTGTAAACTCACTGGAGGATGGAGTAAGAATTTAAAAACACCTTAATAAGGTAAAGAACAGATGTGTTAATGGATGAAAGTCAGTAATACAATTTCAAGATACTACACCGAGGATGATTCATCTTGCCCACCTTACCTGCTAAATAGAAAGTTACCATCTAAACCAAGTAGTTGTCTAGGTTCCCTCTAGATGGTTCATTTTATCAGGATGAATCAGTCTTAGAACTCTTATTTTTCTCAGTGTTCTCCCTACAAGTCTGTGCAACCAGTTTAGACAAGTTGCCCACCTTTTACACAGCTAAAGCCAAACCAGATAAATGTGACTTGTAGGAATAATTATCTCTACAAATACAGGATGCAAAACAACTGGCAAGAAGTAGCTAGAGAGAGAAAAGAGAGCGGATCAGTCTGCACTCGAACTAAAAAATGTTATGCTGTTGCAAAAAAGTGAAACATTGGAACAGAAATGCTGTTATTTGGACATGCTAAATAAACCTTCCACCCTGTTCAGCAGCAGTATGACCTTGGGGCAATACATTATGTTTTAGGCAACTTAATTCAACAAGTGAAAACCAACTGAGAGTCCAAAAGTGAAAACTGAGAATGACTAAACACAAATGAAGCATGACCTTTAAGAAAAGTTTAAATGAACTGATGCTTAGGTTAAATAAATGTGACTAAACAGAGATAACTACGGGAGTCTTCAAAAAGCAAACAGCAGTGACTGGGTAAGAAAGTCATTCAGATAAGGAACGTGGTAATAAAAATTTCAGTAAGATTTGTGTTGAAAATATATTTCTGTTAAAAACAAGAATATTAAAAAAAAAAAAAATCTTCCAACAGCAAAGACAGATAATCCCTGAAGGAGATTCACCAGGATGTTTAGAAAAGCTCCATGATCAGCATGTTGTAAAACCAAATTAGACCAATATTTATCAATAGTGGGATATAAGTATTACACCTATTTGCAGAAGGGCAAATTGGAACAATTCTCATAATATTTTGTACAGTTTTAAAATAAACTTAGTGCATATAACTGCACTTAATGTTGCATTTGCATCAAGGTAAACATCCTCAAAACTTCAATTAAAAAAAATCTTTCAAATTTCAATTCTAAACATGTAAATGTAACATATGTCCTTACTAAAAATGTGTAAATTGGAGTATATTTCAATATAGTTATTGCATGTAAACTGACTCTTTAGTATCAAAGATTCTTTACAAAAATGTTGTCATGTAGTATAGAAAAATGTACTTTTAAATGCAGTCAAATTTAGCAAGATATTCTGCAATATTTGTAAGTATTAATTTGAAGTATGACTTTTTTCCCCCAGAAATAGTCACAGTACCTGTTAAAAAACTTAAAATATTCTGTAACATGCAAAATGACAACTTAGAGGATATAAACTCTAAATTGCTCTCATGCTATTTGTAATATACTTGCATTTTCTACTGACCAGAAGCAGTTAAATATGAAAAAGAGACAAAAGAGGCAAACATTCCCTGAGCAACCTGTCCTCAACTCTACTCAAATAAGGTATCTTTTTGCAGATGAATATTCTCTCAGCAGGCACAGCTGTTATTCTGCAATTTTTACATCTAAATCAAAGATAATTGGACTTCTGAGTACCTTTAAATTGTACTCTGGGAGAAGAGTCTAACTTAATGCATCATTTGCATTAACTGTGAAAGACTGCTTTTTTATCCTGTAAAATTTACTGTTCTTAAAGTATTTGGAAGTGCAAAACAGTTACTTGGTAATTTTATAGACATGTGGATTCCTTTTGCACAGAACCTTTTCAGCTATAAAAGACCATTAAAATCAACAAAAGTAAATCATTCATCCAAGTTCTTAATAGATAAAATATTAATGATAATAGACACTTTTGAAAATTGTATTCTTACAAGTTTTACTGAAGATTACATAGTGCCAAAAAAAGCCTCAAAGACTAAACCATATAATGATATTTTATTTCGTGTTTTTAATAAAATCATTAATTATTCATTTGCAGATGAGTCGTTAGTTCATACCATGAAGTACCTCCATTTGAGATTCTTTGCTATTAATTTAAGAACTTCAGTTGAGGCATTTTTTATTGTTACTTATTAAGATTCATTGTATTCAGAATATAACATTGAGACAATGCATTTTAAGGGTTTTTAATGTTAAGTTTACAGCTAAAAATATGAAAAGCATATTCCTTATTAACCTTCCATCACTGAAAAAGAAAATCTGAAATTTATTTCACAAAGTGTCATCTTTAATCATTATACAGGTACGTTGTAACAGGCAAAATGGCATCTAAAGTGGTTCTTTTCTCATCTTTTATTGATATATACAGCAAACATCACACAGGCAATTCCATGAAAAAAGACTAAACTTGATTTTCATGGAATCACAGAATGGATAAGATTGGAAGGCACCTTTGGAGATCTTCCAGTCCAACCCAATGCTCAAAATAGGGTCACCTAGAGGTGTCTGCTCAAGACTCTCCAGTTGGGCTTTGAATATCTCTAAGGTGAAGACTCCCCAAGCAACTTCTCTAGACAAACTTCCAGTGTCTGACCACACTCATAGGAAAAAAAACCAAAACATTTTATCTTTAGAAATAATTTCTTGTATTGCAGTTTGTTCCCAATACCTCTTGTCCTCTCACTGAACACTGCTGAGGTCTGTCTCAGTCTTCTTTACACATGAATACTCATCGTGTTCATACACACAGATCACATCTATCAGAGCCTTCTCATACCCAGACTGAATGATCCCAGCTTGCTTTGCCTCTCCTCATGTGTCAGATGTTCCTATTCCTTAATCACCTTCATGGGTCTTTGCCAGACTTGCTCTAGTAAGAGCAGAAGGGAAGGATCACCTCTGAGCTGCTGACAACACTCTTGAATGCAGCCCAGATTGAAGGGGACGTTGCTGGCTCATGTTCAATTTGTTGTCCACTACAACACCCATATATTTTCTGGAAAGCTGCTTTCCATCTGATTGTCCCCTAGGCTGGAATGGTGCATAGGATTATTCCCCTACTCCCGTGCAAGACATGGAGTTCAACTCTGGAATTTCATGAGACTTTGTTAGTGCCTTTCTCCAGCCCGTCAAGGTCCCTCTGAATGACTGTACAACTATCTGATCCGTCAAACACTCCTCCCAGCTTTTTACCATCTGCAAACTTCCTGAGGGTGTATTCTGTCCCACGACAGAGGATCACCATGACCTTTCAAAGGTCATCAGGTTGCACCAACTTGTATCATGCTCAGTTTGGCTGCACGTTCCCTAACCTGACTTTCTTCCACCAAGTACTAAGTTTTCCTTCTCTGGACTTTCCTATTTGTCTCAGGGGTCTGGGACTACTGAAAGCCAGTCCCAACAATAAAGGATGAAGCAAAGAACACATTAAATATCTCAGCCTTTTACACGTTCTTCGTCATCTGGCCCCCTACCCCATTTAGCAGTGTTTTTCCCCAATCTTTTGCTATACACCCATAAAAACCTTTCTTGTTGCCCTTCACAAAGAATTCTGGGATTTGGGTTACCCAGTCCTGCCCCTTTCATGCTCAAAAAGCAACTACAATCCTTCCAGGTCACCGGTTCCTGCACCCACCTCTTCCATGATTCTTTTTCATGTTTGCTTTCCATCCTGCAGGCTGCCTGCCACTTTTGTTTAACCTCATGCTCATCAGGATGAACTACTCTTGAGCTTGGAGGTATCATCTAGGAGTAACAAGTTCACAGGATCACTAAAGACTCCTAAAGTCTTTGAGTTTTCCATCTAGATTAAAAAATACTGAAGTAGCTTACTGAACTCATTAGTATCATATCACCATTAAGTGATTTATAAAGGAATGTGGAAAATATTGCAGTAAAATGCTGCTTGATTGCTTTTCAACACCAGATCATTTTGTTTAATAATCCTACATATAACATTCTTGCACAAAATGCACTTTCTAAAGCATATTAAGTGAAGACACTAACTTCTGCACAAAAGATTAAAACTCAAGAATCATGCTGCATGACATAAACGCATTAGGCTAACTGAACTCATTACAGTTGTAATACTGTATAGACATTATTTGCGTATCAGCACACAACTGAATTAAAAGCCTTTGAAATTTTCTACTACATTAGGAACTCTCCTCTCCCCCCCCACACCAATACCAAAGTTACCAAGTCAATGTAACATCTATCTGTTTTGAGAGATGTAGCAGTGAATACAGTTTGGCAAGTATTCAACTAAATAAGATGGACTGTCTGAAACACAGTAAAAGAAGGTCAAATAAGCGGAAGGAGCAGCAAAGAAAGCTTGTGCTTAGTGGTATGCCTTTGACATGAAGTAACATTTGTTTTCAATGTTACTGTCTAAGCTATTTTCATAAAATATGGCAAAAACTCTCTAAAACCAGAACAAACCAAAACTCATGATCTGTAAAGACCCAAGAAATAGGCTTAATTTACTGCTAAATCTTACGTAAGGTAACCACGTACTACTCAGGTCTCTAAATACTACTGCTGACTCTATGCTCAGAATCCGTGAGACGTATATAGATACATATATGTCCCCCCGAGTGACATTTTTATGTCACTTTTGGAATAGAAAGCTCAAAAGCACCTTCCCCACAGGTGTTTCTGCACTCTTGCAAAAGTGGGAGAGCAACTGAGCAGCTTGAACCAGGCTTCCTTCTTTCCTACAATTATGTCTCTGTATTACACAGAAGCCTCTCTGACTATGTCACTAATATTGACAATGTACCTTAAAACACTACAAGTACTGTGCAACTCACATGTGATTCAGTAGCCAGCAGATGATCACGTCATTATGATAATATAAGTAAAAGTCCTTCATGTAAAGGTCAAGACAGAATTTGATTCAGTCAGTCCTAGTCATGCAGAAGTGAAGAAATGTGTCTTTTTTTTTTTTTTTTTATTGAAAACCTAGCAACAGAGAAAAGACGACACCAAAAGCTCAAAAAAAAATGACTGAGGAACATCAGTCCTCTCTCAGCATAAATTAAATTTGTATATTATTCTACTTGCAGAAAAAACTTTGGCACTGTTAATATCTGTTGCATCGTAGTAACAGATGCAATGATCTAAGAACAATCTTGCACATATACAAATTAGAAAAGTATTTATTAATTCATTTTTATAACCCAAATGCAATAGCTTTGACATTTTATTTCATATTCACTTCTGCAATATTCTACCACCATAAATTAAGAGGAATAATTGATAAAAAATGAATTTTCACCTCTACAAAAACATAAACAGGAAACAAATGGTAATATCATAAATCACACTCTTTTCAGTGTACTCTGACTTTAAAAAATAAATAGGGAAAAATATTCTCAATAAGCATCTTTCATACACATTAAAGAATGATTTTGAAATTGTTTTAGCAAGCACTTCTTAAAAAATATTTTTAATGACATATTTGCAGTTAATTTCATAGTAAGAAGGAGCAGAAAAAATTACTTAATATATTAATTGGAAAGTTATTAAATGAGATCTTCCTATTTTCAATAAGTAGCTTATTTTGAGTGTCTGAAATTTGTACCTGATTCACCTGCAGGTGACACTGTTGGTCTTAGCCATACAACTAAAGAAAAACAGCACTCTTCTCAATATATTCTGTTGCAGTCTGGATCAATGGTGTATTCAAAGCACAATTATTTTTCTTATAATTGTATACTAGTACTTTTAAAGCTCCACTGTAATATCAAACCTCTACAGGGACAGTGATTAATGCAAGTGCGTCAAGTACAGACATATATACTGAATTTATTCTGATACAGCTTAAAGAAAATGAAAAACAATGTGCTCACTGGAAGAGGGAAAAAAAGAAGAGTATACATTTACAGCAAGGGCTTTTCATCCCAATTGAATAGTTACATATTTTCATATAAGTGCTGAAGTACAACACTGAAGACTTATAGACGTTCTTTAAAAAAAAAATAAAAGGAAAAAGAAAAAAAAATCAAAAGTTGAGTTTCAGAAGAGTTTAGAACGTCAAGCATGAACATAATTACTTCCAATAAAAGAAAATATACAATCACAAATGCAATTAAAAATAAAACCCAACTTGCATATCCTTTAACTACAGAACACATAGAATAAATTTTTTCCTGTAGTTCAAAATTACTGTTATTTTATCTGGCATCATTTCAACTAGGTTTTACTGCTAAAACAAAAATTAACTCCCACCTTTCAACCCAATCTAAATAGAGATTTTAGCCAAGTGAGTCCAAAAGTATGCCAGTCAGTTACACATTTTACCAAAGTATGTGGCATTTGATTATTAAGCACCAAGTGGGTTACTCAAAGGCTGTAATAAAATTCTACAAATTATGCAAAACAAGCAAGTAAGTAGACATGTAGTATAATAAGCCACCACGTCTGTTGAAAAATAATTTCAAATAAAAGCTGAAGCATTGAAGCCTGATTTAGTAAAATCAAGATGGATTCTGTCATAAATCTAGAAAATAATTTAGGTCACAGGCAGCATCTCCAGTTCCTTGTAAAGGACTATAATTTTTTATTCCAACTGCTACTGCTTGATAATGTATAAGTACTTCTTGTGACAGCCCCCACCCCGTGGGTAAAAACTTAGCTGTCATAGACACATATATTAATGGGAGAGCAGTAAATCAGAAGGGCTTCCAATGATCCCACCAGGGTATTAGAAGAGTGATGCCAAAATAAAGGAAGTACAATGCTGAAAGCACAGCTCATCAGCCTGAGAAAGCAACCAATCTGTCCTAGCAACAAGAGCAACAGAAAGAATGCAGACAATTCAACTAAGCAACAAGATTATTGACTGAACCCACTGAAAAGTTATAGAGAAGTCTATTTTACAAGAAAAACTTAATTTGTTTCTTAATAATTTTCATCATCAGAGACAACCAGGAGTCCTATACATGAACTATATATAGAGTTTACTGCCTTTATTTCTGAGGTTTAAAGAATTCAGTCAAAGAATTAACACTATAGGCCTCAAATTGTCTCTCTGCCATTTAACATCAATTTTTTCACCTGCTTTACTATTTTCAGTATATTTCTCTCATTTGAAATGTAAAAGTTTTTACATCACTTAAAGGAAGAAAGATTCATTTAGTGCGTAACTTTCAGAAGAAAGGCAATTTTCTTTCAAGGTTGTATTACTGTGAAATATTTTGCTATTTTTATCAGAAAGAGAGAAGCATGTCCCTATGTCCCTTCCTCTTTCTTTCTTTTTTTTTTTTTGCGCATTAGATTTTGATGTCCTCTTGACAAATTCTATCTCCCAGCCCAAATGCTGATCAAAAGAGGATATTCTGCTCCTGAAGCCATGAGTGTGCACAGAATTCAGCACTATGTTTCATTCTAGGCATACCAGAAGAGGGAATACTAACCAGGCTCAACTCTACGTTTGAAATAAAAAATTTGAAAGGAGGAGGGATTATCTGTATCTGTGAGCAATATAATCTCTGGATCACTTCTGATGGCCACTTCATGACACTTTATCTCCTCATACCAAAAAAAGATCTGTAGATTTTGTTGCATCTAAAGCTTCTGGGGCAAAGAACTAGTCTCTTCCTGGAAGGAAACACACTGCCATCTAAAGTCAGCAGTAATACATGGATTTTCAACAACTGCAAGTAAAAAACCAATAGCTTGTAATTGGAGAGGAAGGCCACTTACAAAAGACTAACATTAGAGTAAGTGCTTAGAAGGATGGACAAAATATACTGGAAAAGGAGAAAGGGATCAGACAGTGACAAAGCACCCCAAAGATGGGAAAATAAAAGAGTATTATCTTGCTTCAAAGGCATTTCAGATTGCATATTCTATGTAATTTTTCAGTGTAGCACTTCATATAGCATTTTCTCAAAATGATATGGTAATATGGGATAGCAATTAAATGTCAATCTAAAAAAAATAAAAAAGTGTTCTCCTACATTTGTTTTCTGATAAAATGCAGTACAGTATGATAGCCTGAGAATTGTTATTATGGAAGAAGAGCTGTTAATAGTATGAAATAAAAAAAAAAAAATCATAATTCTTGGTCACCATAATGGAATATATTTGTATGAGCATGGTCATGTGCATGGGAAGATGATATCCTTGCATTCAATAAAGCAAAGTGAGTGACCTGGTTTGAGTTAGAACAGAAAGTTCCTATAGATTCTGTTTGATAGATTCCTCACTAATCAAGAAATTTTGGAAGGCTACTTTATCAACACAGACAATTTAGAATAAGAAACATATTTGTGGGAAATAAGTCCTTGGGAGAAATAAGGAACACAATACTTTTCTATGTTTTAATTTTACAATATAATGTAGTTTCATACATTTTAGCATTATACATGTAACAAAAAGGCCAATTTATTTTCAATTAAGGGCGTTCTGCAAAGCCCTGAAAATCAGGGAATCAATCATTTCAATTCTTCTCTAGTTTGGGGGTAAATCAAACATGAACTAGCAAATTATTTTTGCTTGTACTGATTTTTGCCTGTACTGATCATCTACCTCTGTTAAATTCTTAGCCGTATATTTGTTCTGCTATGTTTTTGCATATATAGATTCAATAGCCAGTTTCCAGTATCTTCAGGTGTATCAATCTAAGCTAGGTGGTCTTTTTTTAGCACAGTATTTAAGAAAACTTCATTGTAGCAATGTTTAAGAGCGTTTCTTTATAACTGCTCCCTGAAAGACTCCTTTACTTCTACAAAAAAACCTATGAAATGGACAGAGAATGTCAAGAACAATAGCATTAAAAAAAAAACCCCAAAACAACAACAAAACCAACCAACCAAAAAAAACCCCACCACCCCCCCCAACCCTACCACCAAATCCTGATTTACAAGATTTTTCTTTTACACAGAAATTCTTTTTATTGGAAGCATTGCTTGCATAGATTTATGTAATTTATCACAATTCAATCTATTTATATGGCCTCTGAGTTAAACAGGTCCAGCAGTCAAAAGCAAACTCTTAATGTCTAACATGACTTAGTGATAAATCTGTAATCACTAAATCTTCTGCCAATTCTCGATTGCAAAAAAACCAACCCCTTTGATTTCAAATACTCCCTCATCCTTGATCTTTTTCCTAATGTAAAGATGTCTGAATTTCTCATTACACAAAAACATAAAAGTGCATGCAATGGGTGGCTAATGCTTATTTAAAAGTATGTAAATGAGTAGCTACTGTAAAGAATCACTATCTCATGTACTTACTCTACACGTTAAGGTAAATCACTCTACATGCGTACTCAGCTTCTAACAATGGGCTTTGTGTATGTGTGAAAAGGGAAGTACATATACTACAAAATAGAATATAATGCACTAAAATTTAACAGAATTTATGTATTTCCATGGGAAAAGAAAAGCAGCATGAATCAAGTTCACTCTTTTCTTTTACCTAGAAGCATCTCTACACCTTATTAAAGTGCAGGAAATGAGAAATAGTGTATCAGAAAAAGAAGGCTGTAGATGAAACAGAAGGTACCTCAAGTTTATAGCCCTCTTTTGCTTCAAATAGTTTCAGACTTGATTAGTTTTATATTGAAGATAAGAATTTAAGAAAAAAGCATTATTCCATTTTATTAGTATCAGATTCCAACAGGGAATAAAGCCTTCATGACTTAATATCAGAGTCTATCAGCTGACAGAATCTATCAGAGTAATCATCCATATTACTCAAAGGTCCTGATGCCATTTGCCATTCTCAGAACTACTTGCCCTATTCAGATCTGATGCTTTTGTGATCTCTGCTTCACTTCTCACTTCTGCCTTGCCATCACAAGTACAATTAATCAGCTAATCTTTGAGATGTCAAAATACCATCAGTCCTTCAGGCTATTTCCTCTCCTCAAGAAAAGCATTCAGTTTGGTAATCAGACAAATGTATTTGCCAATGCAAATGCAGCCTACACAAATTCTCTTTTCATTCACAAAACTGATGTTTTCAAAAACACTATCAGTACTGCTTTATTACTCTTGTTCTTCAATAAGAATTGCCCTTTTGTTTAAAACAACTCTATAGTTTCCAGTATAAATAGCTAAAGTTAAAAATAAAAATAACCATCTAATAAAATTTGCAATAAGCTAACAAAATATTTGTCTTGCATTTCAAATATCAAAAGTAAACTTTCTATGAAACTAATAACTTTATTTAAAAAACAAAACAAAGCAAACAAAATACAAATCTAAATCTAGGTGTGGTAGGTTGATCTTGGTGATCTTTTCAACCAGCCTCACTCTCACTTCCTCTCCTCAAATGGATAGGTGGAGAATATAAGATGGGAAAGCACACGGGTTGAGATAATGACTGGAAGGTCCACTTACCAATTACTGTCACAAGCAAAAGACTTTTGATTTAGTGAGAATTAATTGTTTTACTGCAAATGGAAAATAGAGTACAGTAGTGGGGAAACAAAAGCTAAAACCCCCTTTCTCCTAGTTTCCTTTCTTCCCAGACTCAACTTCACAGCTTTGTATCCAACTACCTCTATGTCTCAGGGGATGAGGGCTGGAGTCAGTCCATAAGGCTTTGTCTTTGCTGTTCCTTCCTCACACTTTGACCCTGCTTCAATGCGGGTTCCCTCCCACTGGATAATCCTTCACAAAATGCTCCTGCACGGGCTCTTCTCCACGAGCAGAGTTCCTGCCTGGAGTCTGCTCCCGCCTGGGCTCTCCATGGGCCATAGTTTTCTTTAGGGCACCATTCACCTGCTGTGGTGTGGGAACCTCCAGGGCTGGAGAGTTGCTATCAGTTCCACCATGGCCTCTTCCATGGGCTGCCAGGGAAACTCTGCTCCAGTGCCTGAAGCAACTCCTCCCCTCCTGCTAACTTCAGTGTCTGCAGTGTTGCTTTTCATACTTTTTTCCTCAATACTCTCTCCCAACTGCTGCACAGTGGTTATGCCCTTTCTTATATATGCTTCAGCCTGGCTGAAGGGCTCAGCTGTGCCCTCTGGTAGTTCCACTGGAGCTTGTTGGAGCCGGCCACATATGGCACCTGCAGCACCCCACTGCCAGCGCCTGGACATGGTCACCTCAAAAATGAACATAATGTGCTTATAAGGTGATGAAAAGACACACTACTTAGTTATTGGTGGATTATTTTTTTTCCCTTAACTGAAATCTTGGAAAGCATTCACATTTTTTAAGCTGCTCAACATTGTTCAGCACTTGGTAAATGAAAAGTGGTATCACTTCTCAAATCTAAATCTTTTAAGGATGGTTCTTAGAAAAATATTAAGATATTTTTACAATGTCATGAATCAACTCTGAAAGCCATGGGATTTTAGCTTACACAGGCTAAAGAGCAAAGAACAAGTAAAACTTCTAGCTGACCATTTTCTAACTGTCAATGCATGTTAGGTTTAACAGCTCTTTGTTCACCGCCTCCTCCCCCCCCCACCTTTTTTTTTTTTTTCTTTTTTTTTTTTTTTTTAAAAACAACTACATGGATTAAAAAAATAAAAATCTCATCCTTCACTTTGTGTCTTTGCATAATTCATTGATGCAGGACATGATAGCAAACAAATTAAAGCTTTGAATTAAATTTATTTGAACAGCTTGGTATTTTTCAGAGTTGTGAAATTACAAACGATTATGAAGAAGACAATTAAAAAACCAAATAAAACAGGTGAATGCTACTCTAGGTTTGCCACTTCCTTTGTTAAGGACAAATGTTTAGAACTACTTTAGGTTGAAAGCAGACTAAGGTCAGATACACCATTTGATTCTGATGTCCCTTTCTTTAAGTAGACATGCAGTTAATTTTTATCAAATCCATGGCAGAAAAAAGGCAGAGGTATTTGGAGGCCTGCAGAAATTTGAACGTTTTAGAAGTGTCTGTTTCTGTGAAGGCTGTCAGGCTCACATTGACAGGTACAGCCTTGCTGTTCAGTAAATTTATATATCTCTCTTTGTGAGCCTTGAAATACTATAGTACTATGTAAACATTACAGAAAATCTAATATTGTACTTTAATAACCTTGCTTTCTATATAATCAGTTTCTTGATCAACAAGAACAATAACAAAAATGGAAATACTTTCCTCTATTAAAACAAATAAATCTATATTCCAAAAGAGTTACAAAAAAAGTATTCAATAGTTCTGAAGTGGCAGAATCAGGCCCATTCAAACAATAATAGTTTGACTCATTTTCTCCATAATATTTATTTAAAAGACAATTTTCCTTCTCCTGCTCTCTGAATCCTTTTAAGTCCAAAAATATGAGAAGGAAGGAACAGAGATATACAGAGGTTTATAGGGTGGGGAAATTAGCCTGCTTTCAAAATTGGACCAGATTTGTTTTCAACTACTACATAATTTTATCAACACAGAAAGCACTGATAATCTGGCTTTAACACCAAGCCATGTCTGTAGCAGACAGGACTCATGACAGTCTGGCAGTCTTTAAGGAAAAGCAAGAGACAGGACCAGTAAAATAAGTTTGGCTTCTATCTGCATGTCTGAGGCACAAAATAAAGCAAAGACATGGCGGAAAATCTATTTCAACTTTAAAATGTCAGTCTCACTTATATGTACTTATTTGAATTCGACAAACTGCTGACAAGGATTGTAGTGTAGCACATCTTGTACAAAACTTCTAAAGTACTATTTTAAGGGCAAGGAATATTCACAGTAACTGAAAATGAAATAGAACAATAAAATAAAATAAATCTTTAAAAGAAAATAAAACATCTTTAACAGGATGATCTTAAAGGTTATACAGGTGGAACAAAGTTTGATAAATTTACACTGTGCAATGCCAAGGATCTTAATTTTGTTTCATGTTATGTATGTATAAAACATTAAAAAGTAATTATCTCCTACATGTTTTTTGATGCCCACTACCTTTAGAAGGCATTTGTGCAACTCCCTGGAGGTTACCACTGTTTTGTACAAGTTAAGGCATCATGCTACTCACCAACTTACAATATGCTGTGCCAGTGCAGTGCCTTCAGATTTAGAGGTTACATTATCAATTTATACTGCTCCAATCCCAGTTGTATTCTCCAAACTTTCAAAAGATAACTATTACTACTATATTTGTTGCGAACACAAGGTCAAACATAACTGGATCTGAAAGCCCAAAAGTTGATTTTGAAATAGTGTTTTATCATTTTCTAGACTGTATAAAGCAAAGACTGAGTAGCTATCTATATGCGCACCTAAAAAAAAGTCCATAAAGACAATCACACAAATAATCCACTGTCTTCTAACAAAACTTTTGATGTTATCTCGAGCAAAATATACAATTTATTACTTGAGAATATTTCCCATGTAAATATTAATATATCGAAACCAACTTAGCAAATAAAAGATTATGGCAAAAGTATGCTAAATACCATTGCGGCTTAAATGATGTCTAAGTATCACAGTTTCCTAGATAAAAGTAGTGTTAGTACACAAATGTGCTTAGATAATAGTAGGTCAGTACACAAATGTACTTAGAATAATGCTGATAGAAAAAATATCAACTATAGAGAAAGAAAACTGCCTTAGATTGTTTTGGTTTTTTTTTTTTTTTTTTTTAATGAGGAAAACAAAGCAAAAAGTTAGTCTGTCTTTATTTAGGCTATGAAAGAAGCTTTAATAATGCAAGATAAACTCTCTAAAAGAACCAGTACTATAGCTAGGGTTATTTGTTTTTGTAACAAGTTCATTTTCTTCTGTTCCTAGGTTCAGTGAAGCACTTATTTATGTACAAATTATTTGGCAATGGTCTCTGGATCTATTCTGAAATATGAAAGCAACATGATAAATATTTACACTTACTCCTTTTCACAAAAACATGAAGGGAAATTGTGTCTTACAGTTTTAACGTGCATCCCACATCTCAGATAAGTAGTAGCTGTTGCTTTCACTGAACAAAATGTGGGCAACAGGTTAGAAGCTTGACTGAAGAGTCAATAAAGCAATTATTTTGATTTTTTTTAAGGCAATTTCATTATTGGTAAATTAGAAATAAAATTTTTGAAAAGCTTGGCTTCTGAAGTATGTGTTTGAACCATAGTACTATTAATGAATTGTCGAAGTATAGTACAGCATAACAGAGAAGTAAAATCATCTCATGTATAATACCATAGAAGTATGGAGCAGCAAAAGACACAGATGCCTTCTGGATAAATATAAATGACAGCGTGGAAAGCACAGAGTAAGTTATTGCTGAAAAAGTGCAATACAGACCTTTTTAATGGGCACATCTTTCAAAAACATTTAAGAAATTTTATTCCATTATAAAAGGAATGAAAAATTAAATTGCTCTCTTTAGCTAGCATTTTCACCTTTTAAAAAAGTAGAAAAAGTAATAAAAGCAGACCCCACTATATATTAAGGGTGGATTCCTGAGAAGTGAGACAGTTAGCAATTTGTCAGATAAAGTATTTTTTCCTCATCAAATAAGCATAACAGATGCATGTAATGACTTAGAAAATACACATATTTAAATACATACAGGCAAAGTATGAAGGATGAAGCACGCAAAATGGAAATGAAGGAGAAAATTACCAGGACTGTCACTGAAGTGCTACTTCTAACTAATACCTGACAATCACCTCATTCTTACATCTTTCATTGTGACTGATTTGATTCACCTGAGGATGAAAATGAAGCTGGTGAAAATGTAACTGCTCAGAAAAGAGGCAGAAGACAACTGTCACAAAGGATTTATATCAGGCCCTCAGTTTTCCTAGAAGAATCAACGGAGATCTTTTGAAACAATGAGGGAACCTGAAATGTCTGTGTCTACTTCAGCTGATGATCTTACTCCTCCTGCCTTTTATCCCCCATGCTATCCCTGTATGTTTAAATTGTCTGCATGCATCCACCTGCTATAACGTTAACTCTCACAGGGAAAACTGCTTTACTGTTAAACACAGGCACTTCATCTATTACACTAGTAAAGGCTAGACAGCAAGGTAATGATTGAAAAAGCAACTCTGAAACTGTAAATAAAGCAGAAACACATATAAGAGTACTTCTGTCTGAGAAATGTATAGATTAGAGAGGCTGACAAGTACAATAAGGTTTTGAAGCAAGAATCAATTTAATGCAGGGTAAAAAGCGATGAAAGAAACCTGCTTGGACAAGGTGGTTTAAGTTCTTAGTTGATGAAAGCAAGCTCATGAGTTTTCACAGGAAACAATATATGCAAAGAGCAATGAGCAAGACCCAGCACAAGGAAGTGCTCTTTCCTCACTTCATAATAAGGCTACAGATTTTCTGTGCATTTTGATAAAACAAAACCAACTGATGTGCCTCCGACTCTGCAAAAACAGTAGCAGCAATTACATCGGTAACTTGATTTAGTGTTATCTCTCCTCTGCACCTCCTACGAATCTGATTCTTGATAAGGAAAGACTGACTAGCTACAGCAAACAAAAGAAAACAAAAAATTAATATTGCACAGTCACAGAATTTTTAGACTTTATATATGCTTGTCTTTTTAATCTTTTCAATGTTTTGAAGAGCAAAGAAGCAAAAAACTTATATTGATGTAAGAGCAAAACTGAAATTAATCAATGCTTTATAATTCCTCTGAAAACCTAGGAACTAAATTTTGGGTTGCAGATAACATGGTTTCCAAATTTTGTCTCTTCTGGAGACCATTTTTCTCCCACCTCCATTATCCTCAGAAATTTAGGAAGTAAAAATACATTACAGTTCAGATTAGTGTTTCTACCCTATGAAGTATGTATGAAACCATAGAAATCCTTTGAAGATTAATAAGTTCTGCATAAAAAGCATAAATTTCAAAGAAAACAGATTGGTCCATGACAGGAAAAAAAATATTTATTTTTACCTCTGTCCATTCGTTGCCATTTCTTATTGTTTTTTATACATAAAACTACTTTAGCCTCTTTCAGGAAAGAAAACTAAGAATTATGCTACTAATGGTATTTTGGGCTGAAATAGGAGATCATGATGAGGCAGTCTTCCTACACTTAAGTTACTATGTTGCTTTAAATTAATACTTTGCATATATTTAGAATTAGAGTAATAAAATTTCAACGTTGTAAACTATTTTCCATAGGCATTTCCTAATAATGTCTGAAATGTTGGGTGAAATTTTATGAATTACATTGCAAACTAGGACAGCAAGAGAAAAATAGCACTTTTCCATTCTACATTCCCTCTGTTCATCAGAATTTGTAGTTACATTTGGAGCAGTCTCTTCCACTGTCAGTTCAGTTTTGGCAGAGATTACACATACTTTCTCACAATTAAAACCCTGACCTGCTTGATTGTGTTCCCTAGCTTAAAAGTACTGTGAAAACAGGAAGTAATTTTTCATGATAATTTGGTGTATGTAATAGCAGACTGCTATCTAGGACTTCATACTAGATTACTGCAGTGGTCCTCTTTATTATTATTTATACGTAGACATTGCTTCTTGTCATGTGAAGAATTTTCTCTAGTTTTATCATAAAAATGCAAAATACACCAAAGCTAACACTGGGAAAATATAGCTCATCTGAATTAATAATTCCTACAAGTTACATTTATGTATGTTCCTGTTGATAACATAACGAGGTATAATTCTGTCTCTTGGACCTGGCAGGATGAGGGAGGGTAATTAGGAGGAACTTTATGTAGAACAGATATGAAAGTATCATATTTTGGAAAAATGATATTTCATTGACACAATCAGTATTTGCCTGAAATAAATGTGACAAGAAGTAGCTGCTAAACCAGAAAAATCTCCATCTACACAATATTATTTATGAGGCTAAAAAGCAAACATTATTCATTTCTATGAATGTTCAAATGTTTAAGCTAGTGATGGCTTACACTTCTCCTTAAAAAGAAAAGGTGAGATTTGCCATTAACAGGAATCTACAGCTTTATTAACTTTTTTTTTAATAGAAAAGAAATAATATTTTGACATATTCGCAATAATGTTGTTACAGCATTTAAAATTTATTTAGATTTTACCATTTTTAGACCAGATATTAATTTTTTCCAAAGACGGTTATTGTCAAAGAATGCGAAATCTGAAATGACGAATGTTAGGTTCTTGCAAACACATCCTTACAACACTGGGTTTATAAACCTTAAAGGGTAGAGGCACGACCCACTAAGGTTAACAAGCTGAAAATCAGGTAAGATTTTATGCAAAGGTTATACAGAAGCAAGTCTAAACAAGAGAAACCAAAAGGTGTAATGAGTCTGTTGCTGAAGATATCCCAGATGTATTAGTGTTTTAATCACTTTGACTTGAAAGTCACCTTTTGGAGCATAACCAGTGTAATTACGGACTTCAGCTGCTTCACCAATACTTTTACAAAGAGTTTGAAGAAAAGAACAGCAAACCTATGAAGAGGTATGAATACACACACAAAACAATATTTAAAAATATTAAGCATACCTGTGTTCGCAGAATTTCACCTTTTGACAGTTGCATATCACCAGTCAACTCTTTCACAGTAATGCCTAGTGATTCCAGACGCTTGCTGAAGTAATTTGTCATTTCAGCTGCCAACGCCTTCATGGGAGCAACATACACAATCTGCACCAAAAGGACACTTGCTTGATAAATGAGCAAACTCCACAATGTCGTTTGTTTCATGGCAACCATTACAAATCACAATTTATTGTGAAATATGAAGCCAGGCGCTTAGAGTGAAAAAATCTTAATAGTGATATATGAAAAGTAGTTACCTTTGTTGGATAAAGTGTGCAGCTGTTTAAAGGACAATGGAGTTTGTTTATACAGCCTCATCACTTTGAAAATTGGTTCTGCATCAGAGCTAAATGCGTTTTCATAGCTTTTTACTCGCATAATAAGATTTTTAGAACACAAATAAGAAGAGCTTTAACAATAATGAAGTAAATCAAGACTAGCCTTATCTTTGACTTAGAAAAGTGTAATACCCTTGACAACTTCCTGACTTCACATTCCATGTATAACATATAATGGATTTTACCTTACAAGTTAAAAAGCTGTTACTTGGTTCATTAAACTCCTACCTTAAACTCATCCTTTTTGATAACACCATGCTGGACATGCTGGCGAATTTCATGAAGGACTGTCAGCATGGCAATGTTTGTCTTCCCAGCTCCAGTGGGGGCACAGATTAGCATGTTCTCATTTGTGTTGTAGGCAGTCTCGAAAACTATAGATTGGATTCGGTTTAGTCTTTTCATGCCTTTAAAAGCAAGTTGTCCAATCTGTTAAAACAAACACCACACATGTTTTGGATTTTTCATATATCTATATATGTGTGTGTGTGTCTATACATATATTAATCACAAGAAAAAGAACATATGGTAACAAAACTTAGGATGCCTGTTGAAATATATTTATTATGACAAGGTTTATATTCTGAGGCTGTCACTCCCATCCAACCCTCAAATATTGAATCCATAAGGAATAGCAGGATAACATCTGTTAAAATCAATTAAGATATCTAGCCACATGCTATTTCAGCATTTGTTTTTAATAAAAAGTATCAAAACTCATATACAATAAAATAATGGCATTAATAATTCAACATCAGTAAAACAGCAATAGTCATAATAATATACATTTTAAAATCTGACAAACTAAGACTACTCTAATGGAAGAAGTAGCAGCAATACACAGGAACCTGCTGAGGAAACATAATTAAAAGAAATATTTATAATTGATTTTGTGACATAAACTTTAATTATGTGAACACACACATGCAGACACAAATTCAGTAACAACCTTCTCTTTCCTTCTGAGGAAATTTGTTAATGTTCAGACCTTTGTACAACTATACTTAAAATGAACTTCAACCTCCAAAAGAAATGTAAAACTTCTATGTGTAGTCCCAAGAAAAACTTAGAGAATGTTAAAAAAAAATTAAACTGTACAGTTAGTACAAGCAATTATAGATATGATCGTTTAATGCATGTTTACATCTTATAGAGTAAAAATAAAAAAAAAATCTTAAATTCTAAAAATACTTTGTTCCTCTAGGTGTCTCTGAAAAATGATATTTTCACAAAGAAAGAATGGCTACAGACAGTTACAATTTCTGCATGTGAAGATTCTAAAACTTTTGCAACTGAAGAACGGAAACTTAGGATATAAAATTAGTTTTCTAATAAAATTGGAGTTTCTTTAGTTACTTTTCACAAAATACTAAAAGACATTACAGAACTCATCATTATTTCCTTTCTACAGATTTAATTACCTGCACTGCTTCTATTAATAATAATGAAAAGTAGCTTACTGATATTTTTGATTATTATAATTTTTATTTAATTGCAGGAAACCACCAAAGTACAAATTCACTGTGAAAGAACAGTCCTGAAAGCATCTTCTGAAGTCATCCTTTTATATTATTCTGAGTGGTTTAGTTAATTTACAGTGATTTGCTAGGGTAATAGCCTCTTCAGTATTACTAATTCTTTCTAATACTAAGCAAATTATTTGAGCAGGATCTGCGAGTAATGCAAGCTTAGGAACGATGGCTTCATCAGCTATTCAAATCAACTGTTTTATTTAACTTTGTGAAAAACAGCACTAGGTCTATCACTTTACTGCAGCTTCTTCGCAGTAGCCTCCTGTGAGAGGCTGAGTTGGAAAATACAAATTTAGGTTTATACAACATTTTCACAATACATGATAATGCTCTAGTCTTAAATGTAGAAGAATGTTGCACTGGCTACCTGTAGTGTTATTCTAGAGGCCCTTAAATATTAAACCCCAGCATTCATTGATTTACAAGTCGATGCAAATTCTATGCAATCAACACACTATTACGTTTTGGAAAATGTGCTTTTGAGTTTAGCAGTATCTTTGTCTTAGCAAAGCTTTCAGGTTGTGCAACACTGAAAAAAAGTTCCATTCAATTAATGGATTGCATTTGTATTTATAAGACCGACACATCTCAGATATATTCAAATATCTATTCTGAATTGTTAAGTTTCTTTGATAAAGAAAAAAAATAAAATGTATCTAATGCAAGTTCTTCAGTACTTTCCATCAAGTTTCTTCAGTTTTTTTGAGTGGGCTGAATTTTAGGGTTACAAGAGGTTTCACTATTAAGGTTCATTCACAGTTTATTCTGCTTGCAAGATTGCAAAGGGAAAGCTTATTTGTTTTGCACTAAGTTTTGTATACATAATGTTTACTTGGTGCATTGTCTTCAAAGTTTTTCATCTTCATGAATGAGACAATTATAAAACAGTAATGGGTTTCCTGGAGACCTGCTGATTACCTTAGTGCTATCAATGTTCAAATCAGCTATTTTTATGGCCTCCTTAGTTATTTTAGGTTTCTAATTTGCCTGTTATTTCATTTTGAGATTTCTTGACAGGTCTTTGAATACGTTTTTATTTTTTCTTTTCCCTCCCATTTCATTTAATTGGTTTTAGAAGCTATTATATAAACACCATAAAGCTCACACTGATAACCACTGTTTACAGTGGTAATAATAAAGGATCTATAGAGAGAATCTCACAAACACGACTGGTGATTACAGAATTGAACTAACAAAACACTAGGTAGCCCAAGATGCATATTATTTAAAGAAGTAGCTTTTAAACAAAAGCAGAAACATAGTTGTCTAATTGAAGTCTTATGTATCTTCAGAAAACAATGACAGGAAGTTTTCAGTCACGTAATTGAACGTGTGTGGCTTTACACATACAGGTCTCCTTAGAGTTGTGCAATTGATAATAAGCTGACATAAAGTATGTCTTTAAGTGTTTTCTTATACTACTGCCTGTAGGAATATATTGTTCCAGCTTTTCTTAATCTGTAAGTTGGTAGTGTAAGACTTTTTTTTAAAGACTTCCTTTTTTCTCTACATCTGAAAGAAATTACATATACTATAGTCCTAGGATATACAACTGTTAGCAAAATTAAACATTTAGATAAATAAAAATAATTTCCTGTCTCTTTTCTATTGGAAAGTAGTAACACCATGGATTATGACTGAGTTGGTAAGCCACAATAAACGAACAGATGTTCCAGATGCACCAGAGGAAGCTGTGTAACAAGTTTGAAAAATGAACCTCAGCTTGTTTTCGGGAAGTATTCTAAGACTATTGGAACAGGAACATTAATAGTGGAATAAAGATTAATAAAAAAAAAAACAAAAAAAACCAAAAAACCCCAAAAAACCATAAAAGCCTAAGTAAGAACTAGAAGTATCTTTTTTAATAATGGTACTCTGACCAGAATCTAGGCTCATTCAACACACTAATTAATCTTTCAGTAACTCAAAAGAAAAATGCAGACACTGACAAATCAATACACAACAATCACAATACACAGTCAATGCATAATATTTTTTGAAAGGTGACTCTGCAGGAACATATTGAAAGGATTGAAAAAGCTACAAAAGAGATGAATTCCAGGGAAAAATGGTATCTTCAGACCAGTAAGGTTAAAAAATATTACTGGTTACCCTTCCCCAAAACTTCAGTTTATTCCAAACAGTAGAGCAACAGTATGCACAGAAGACCAGTTTGACAAATATCCTAGAAGACTGGCTTTTTTAATTTGTCCCTTGCACAAACTACCTAGTCCGAAGGCTGAAAACAACGTTTTTTCCCTCCAGCATATTAACATCAGTCAAGACTTCTACAGACAATCCTTCTTTAGATAAACCAGCAAAATCCCTTCTTGCTTAAAGAACTAGTGGTCACTGGATGGCAGAATCTTTTTTACTGAAGGTGAATGACATGCAACATTTTTCAGCCTTCTATTCCACAACTGATTTATCCCTAGAATTCTACACAAACAAAAGTTTAAGCAGCATACAACCTGAGTGCTATTCTCAAAAAACACAATTTCATGTCTACAATGGTACCATTTTTACATAAGCGTGACTCAGTGCGAAAGCCACTGAGAAGCAACTTTACACAAGCCAGATGATTGATAGTCAAGTCAGCTCTGATCTGAAAACTTTTGGTTTTACTTCAGTAAGCTTTCCACTTCTTTCCCAAAGAATTTACTATTACAACTAATGCATTTATGACTAAATGAGATTACACTTAATGAAGATATTCTAGTCACTTCATTAAAAAGATATTTGTGTGTTGGTGCTCTAACAGCAATTTAAAAATAGGACAAGTCATTAAATAATATTCATGAATGAGTCCATACGATTCAGTCTGCAGGCAAGTTACAGCACAGAAGCACAACTACTTTAACAACACAATAGTAATAGTGTCTGTTCTAGATAGGACTCATCAGCGACACTTTAGACAGAATTTTAGTCATGCAGTTCATTAGCTAGACCTTATAGTTCTACAGAATTTATTAAGTATGATACAAAAGATACTCACTTTTTTCCTAAGGCATATCTATGAAACTTGGTGTCTACAGCACCCTCCCTCACCCAGAACTAAAGGGTGCTCTCTGCAAGTTCCAGTAAAAGCTGAGATCTTCTTTCACTCTCCGTATCACTTTATGCATTAACACTAGTTCACAGACAGTTTGTCAGATCCAATTAACCTCAGTGTCAGAAATTTTCACTTGGTGGCCCAATGTACTCTGAAGTCAACCTCAAGTTACAATGCCAGCATTTTAGTAGCAGCTTCTAAATTTAGTATTGGCATGCACAGACATAGCATAATATGTCTTATCTAATCTATCAAGAGCAACACTTGGAAAAAAAATATATAACCATATTTAATACTTAGCAATTATCCAGAAAATATGTTTGGGTGTTATGTCCCTTAGAATTTTCATATTTTATTGATTTACCCCCGGGACATTCTCTCTATATTCCCCATTCTAAAAGAGATTTTTGCCTTGTCCATATTCATTTTTCCAGCTTTCATACAATTTTCACATGGTCTGAAATAAAGTCAATTATATGTGCTCATTTCTATAGCATAAGACCATGTAAAATAAATGTTTTAGAATGATGACTTCTTGTGTCGCAATATAACAAAATAATAAGATTACTAGCTGTTTATCATAAATATTATCCATTGCACTCATAAAAAAAGTTGTAACTTTCAGAATTTTCCCTACTCATTGGCTCAGTTTTCATGTATATATATTTTAATCAAATTACCTTATATATTACAGGTGAAACAGATCCCATTCTGCAGTCAGTTGTTTTATTGCACTTTCAGTTAAAAAGATAATTGATCTAACTGCTAATAGCATGATTAATCCATGCTGGTTTACAGAAAATCCATGAAATTCAGGAAATGAATTTCAGATGTCCCTCATCCTGACAACATTAATAATCTCTAGGTCATCTTTCCCCTTTATTGCACTTTGCAGTGCTGTTGGCTAAACCACATATTTAAGCATAAACAGCCACATACAAATATGTATTAGTATATATATGTATATACACATACACATTTTGATAAATACATTCCCAATATCCTTCTGTGCTGAGTTTATGTCTGGTGGGGTTTTGATGGGGGGGGGGGCTACAGAGTGGCTCCCATGAGAAGCTTCTAGAAACTCCCCCAGCCACAAGCTGTATCCTCCTCTGGCCAAGGCCAAGCCAATCAGTGCCTCTGTGATAAAAATACTTCAGAGGGGAAAAAGGTGCTGGGCAAGTTCGTTTATTTTGGAGAGGAGGATGTGAGAGTAACAACTGTGTGGACACCAAGGTCAGTGAGGAAGGATGTGCACCAGAGCAGAGACTCCCCTTCAGCCTGTGCTGATATGGCAGTCTGTCTCCCTCCAGCCCATGAAGGTTAATAGCAGGGCAGATGCCTGTCTGATGCCCATGGAGGACTCCACACCAGAGAAGGTGACTGCCCCCAAAGAAGGTCATGACTCTGAGGGAAGCCTACTGGAGCAGTCTGTCACTAGGAGGACTACACCCATGGAAGGGACCCATGCTAGAGCAGTTTGTGAAGAGCTGTAGCTTGTGAGAAGGACTCATGTTGGAGAAGTTCATGGAGGACTGTCTCCCATGGAAGGACCCTACAATAAAGCAGGAGAAGACTGTGCAGAACTGTTCCCCTGAGGAGGAATGAGTGGCACAAACAACTCATGATGAACTAAGTGATCGCAACCTCCATCCCCTGCCCTGTTTTGCTGCTGGAGGGGAGGAGGTAGAAAACTGGAACAGAGCTGAGCCCAGGAAAAAAGGGGGGGGGGGGGGGGGGGGGGTTTTTAAGGGATGGCTATCCCACTTTCCCACCCTGATTCAATTGGTAAATGGGGGGGGGTTGTGTTGTTTGAATTTTGTTTCCCCAAATCAAGTCTGTCTTTTGTCCATGACAATAATTAGTAAGTGTGGCTTCCCTATCCTTTGTCTTGACCCTTGAGCCTTTTGTTATATTTTCTCCTTCTTTCCCACCAGAGAGCGATAGGAGTGAGCAAGTGGCTCTGTGGTGCTTAGTTGCCAGATGGATGGGCTTAGGCTACAATACCCTCCAAATTAATAACATTTAGTAGTCCCTGCATGTATACACTTAAATCACTTTGATGCCAGTGTAAATCCTATTTTGTTACTGAAGGTACATTCAGAAATAAACATAGATGTTGCACCTGGGGACTTCCATAGCATCCCTCTCCTGATGATACTTTTCATATTCTGTTAATTCCATGGAGGTTGTAGCTTATATTTATATTATCTTAGGAATACTATTTGAGAATGTAACTTCCTACCTGCCCCGAAGACTGAAATGTCTTTCAACCTGCATACATACATTTTAAGCAAAGGCTCATAACACATAAAAGAAAAAATGCATGATATTTGGATCTGCTCCATTTAGCACCAAATCATATCAGTGAGATTTCATTGGACTTAGGGGTACAATTTTTGTAGGAACAAGGATTGTACAGAAAAATAGGAAAAATATACAAGCGTATCAAATAGAACTTAGGATTGGCTTTGGGTCATAATCAGCATTAAAATTTCTTCAAGTAAGTACAAATTATTTCTCATCCAAAATGTAGTACCTGAGAGTTATGTGGTATAAAGGAAGCTTGGAGTAAAACATTAGACAGATGTAAGTAACAAAAGGCACCACTGAAACAGCAGCTGGTTTCAAAGCTGTACATGCTACTAGTGACTAGACTACAAGTAAAAGCAATTCTTGCATAGTATGGATATCCACATCATTATTAGTGGTAATCACAGGTCACAGAACTATTTAGGCTGGAGATCATCTAGTCCAACCCTCCGGCTCAAAGCAGGATCACTCACATCAAGTGGCCCAGGGTTTTAAATATCTTCCAGGTGGGAGACTCCACAACATCTCTGGGCAAGGTGTACCAGTGTTCGACCACTTCACAGTAAATAATTACTTTTCTGTGTTCAGATGAAATTTCATGTGTTTTAATTTGTGCCCATTGTCTCTGGTGCCATCACTGGGCACCACTGTGGAGCCTCACTCCCTCTTTGTTAATTATGCTCACATCACATATTTAAATACACTTGTAAGATTCCCCTGAGCCTCCTCTTCTCCAGCTCTCTCAGCCTCTCATGTGAAAGATGCTCCAGCCCCTCAATTAGATTAAGAAGCCAGAATAAATTCCTAGAAATGACAGATAATATACCATAAGGGTAAAATTATACTCTGATATCCTATAGAACACAGAGACACAGCCCATGAGACTTTACTGAATATGTTTTGAATTTGAATTAAACATCTTTTAGAAAACTATGGAGTCTTGATTTTCAAAATAATCACCACATTCACTGGTTAATGTAATAGGCATTTAAGTAGCAGTAACTATCAGAAACCAGGGAAATTTTCATCCCTTCAAGTTACATTAGTGACATTAAAATCAAAACAAATGCTGCAAAATTTTCCTAGATTCTGATAGAGAGTTCACAAGAAAAAAAAGTATCCCAAGGTCAATAAATAAACATGTTCATTATATATGAAAGGTTTACCTCTGCTTAAAGCTATCATAGCAGATAATCTATGAAAATTATTATAATTTTACTTTATTTGGAATGTTGCTCTTAAATTCTGATTAAGCATTTCCCCTCCAGACTTTCAGACTTCATATTTGGCAAGATACTGAAATTGTTATTTTTCTCATAGTTATCCAGTTCTCAGAAACATAAAAATTCTGGACATCTCATAACAGTGAGTGTTCTTCAACAAATAAGTTTAATTAGAGAAGAACTAGTCTTCATCCAGAGGAAGTCCAGAACAGTTCCATTAAAAACCAAACTGCAGCAAAATCAAGTTGTTTATTATTCTCCTACTAATTATGGTATCCTATGCACTCCTTGAAAAAGACAGCTAATTAAAAAAAAAAAAAAAAAATCAAAGAATAATAAAAACCAAACATGTCTGTTTTGCTTTTTTTTTATTATTTTCAAAAAAAGTCATCAGTCCTGCCATCTGGTCTCTTGAAGAAAGAAGAGAGATGTAATCAAAAGCCAGAGTTTTTAGGGAAAATATTTAACTTCATATATGACAGCTAAAAGCTAACATGATTGAAGTAATTTCAACAAAAATCCTTTTAAGTCTAGAGATACATTGCCACCAACACGATCTAAACTGTTCTCTTGATGAGCTATGCTACACAAACAACTGCAACAGTCATATCTTTTCTTTTCTAGACTGCTGCATGGGTAGACCCAAAATCAGTTTGCTGGAAATAATGGGAAAGCACCAGAGCTCCCAAGGCTCTGAGTTAAAACACTGAAACATCTTGGGGAATCTCCTCCCCTCACTGGGAGAACTGTTGTGTTCCTCAGCCTAGTTATAATATAACAAAAGATTATAGACAGAATGATTATACTCTCTGGCAATTTTATTTGAGGAAATGGATAAAGTGTTTCAGAAAGATTTTTCCATAAAAGTGACTATTATACAGCACAGTAAACGTACATAAATTTTGGCATCCAAATAGACATGCAGGCAAGATTCTGATTTTAGTGGCTCTACTGTAAACTCAGAAGTGTCTGATGTCAAGAGAATTATTCCAGATTATAGCAATGAAATTGAGATCAGAACACAGACTCTTCTTAGAGCTTTCTGATGCCATTTGAGAATTACACACAAAATTTACCTTGAAGTAATGCAGCCAGTATGAAAATAGAAAAAGAAAAGCAGGAAACAGTTGTGGCATTTCCTAATAACATCAGAAGCTAAAATTTTATGAGGATAGAAGGATCTGAGTTTCATTTGCTCACACTTAATCCATATTAACAGCATCAAATAAAGAGGGTTGCTTTCCTTTAAAATTTAAAAATAACAATGCTACAGAAAGCTAAAAGCATGGAAGAGTGAAATACAAAAAACTCGATGGAGTTTAAAACATCTAAAATGTTCTTACCCTTAACAGCAAGGTCCTTCCCAGACTGATGTATGGACACCTCCACTACTACAATCTCCCTAACTTTTCTAGATGAAGCAATGAGGAAACTGATATTTATATGCCATAGTCTACTCTACAGGTTTGGTTTTGATTTTTTGTTTCTGGTTTGTTGTTTGTTTGTTTTTGGGGGGCATGTGCGTGTGTTTGTTTTTGCTCGTTTGTTGGTGGGTTTTTAGTTTTTTTGTTTGTTTTCAATTCAGAAAATACTCAATTTCTTACACTTGTATACAACTAAAACAGACTCCTAGCTCTACTGATGGCATATTGATCCCTTAATTTATTTCCCTGGGAAAACACAGTGCATCACTAGAGAATGGGTGGCGGGGGAAAATCAGTGTTAGAGGCAAACTCTTTAAAAAGTAGCTGTAACCAAAGAGTTAATACAGAAAGACCTTTTCCAGTTCAAGAATGTAGACACTTCAAGAAAAAGTACAAATACAAATACCAACAAATACAAAAGAAAGATAAAAAGGGCATCATGAAAGGATTTACTTACGTTCTGGCCATTGGTGAGAAAAAAGTTACTCTACTAAATGCAGCATAAAAACTGAAGCCCTTTTATGCAATGAACATAAAACAGTTTTATCTAACTTTTCTCAAATAAAAAGATTATCATATGAAGCTATATACAAACTACTTTTTGAAAGCTGAATTCTTGCATGAATAACCATTTCTGAACTAGCTGGACGAATTTCAAAACAACTGCATCATATCAAGAGAGACCTAATTTATTCTTTTCCTTCCTCATTCTTCTTGTGGTTTTGAAAGGATATGTTACTACTAAATTGAAAAAAATAGAAAAAAGAGGAGAAAAAAAAAAGACAAAATTTCTAAGCAGTAGGTTGATGAGGGCATACATACATCTCAAAAAAGGTGCTGCTGCAACTAGCCTAGACATGTAACTGCAAAATCTAGTAGGAGTGGGGGTACTAACAGAAAGAAGTAGATAGTTTTTGGTCAAACCTGAAAAATAGCGACTATGAGGACAAGACACACCTCAGGAAAAAAAGGATCAAAGTTCACACCCTGCCATACAACACAGTGAATGATTGAGGTATAGGTCAGGATAAAACCAGAAAACTTTCTAAAGGGCTGCACCTAGCCATTTCCATTCAGCAATTTTCAAGATTCAGATTAACAGAAAATTAAGATACTGAAAACTACAGAATCATAAAGATGAAAAAGCTGATGTAGTCCTTTGCAAACAGTACTACAGACATAACAGAGTTTTCACATGTACTTCAAAAAGGATTCATGCTGCAGGTTACAACTGGACCAGACTTTTTATTTTGCTGCTGTAGTAGCTATTGGTACGCCAAACAATCTTTTTTCTGATGTAGGCAAATTACTGATGCAAAACTTGAGAAAGACATTCTTAATTAGCTTGAAGACACATTTGATAAGCCAAAAAATCTCCATCTAAGGAGTATGCATGGCAAGGAGATAGTTTCATGTTCAGAAGGACAAAGGTTCACAAATGTCAAAAGCACAGGGAAGAAGCATCAGAATCACCAGAAATTATCTCCTGCACAGTCTCAGATGACTTGGAAAATATCTCTATCCTTTCCAGATTCAGGGAACAAAAGCAGGGAGAGAGAAATATTTGCACAGGAGTTCCCTTCACTATATTACGTTCAATGATAAGTAACACCTATGAATGGCTAAATAAAATCATCTTCCTCCATAGTTTGATTCCTGCAAATGAAAAGTTCCTATTTCCCTTCTCTAGATTAATTTTCAACATGCTGCAGAAAAAAGAAATGGCTTCTACTATTATCATTGTTATTATTAAACAAAGCACCGCTATTTGATCATATGAAAGGAAGAAGTAACTCCATTCTTATTTGATGCGTTCAGTTTCAATATTCTAACTGAAAGATTAAGTGGTGGGAAAATTCCAATTTTCCAATTAGAATTCAGAAAAATTATTTTTTTAGAATAAGATACAGAACACACACATGCACAAAATCTGTTTCACGCTTTAAGAGACTTCAGATTACTTGCTGCTCCCTTTTATTCTGCAGACTCAAACAGCTACCACTTAAAACTACCACTATATTAGCAGTTACCATGTGATTCTGAGACTAATGGAAGCTACAAGTCTGAGATGAATAGCCCATCAGATACATAAAAATCAATCTTTTAGTCATGTAGCTCCTCTATCCCCAAATCTTTTAAAACTATTTAAAACTACTTGGTTATTTCTAACTGAATTCCTTGATGGACTATCTCAGTCCTATTTCTATTGCTGAAAGACTTAGGACATTCTTATCCTAGATAAGATATTCATGTCTCAAGAAGAGTACTGAAACTTGCACTAATTAAAGACAAACATTAAAATCAGACAAACTATAATTGGCCTAAAATATTTTCAGTGAGAGCTAATCTTTTCAATATTACAGCATCAGAATTACCACACACTTCCTTCAAACTTTCAAAATTCTGATTCTGAGATTACATTTCTTAAAAATGAAAACCAATTTTGGTCTTGAGTAGAACTTTAATTAGAATTTAAAATACTATCCTGTATTTCTTTTTAAATTGAAGACCAATTACTCCTAGGACTGAAAGTTTGCCTTCAGATATGCTATCAAAGTACAGCAGACTACTGCATTCTTTTTCTACATTCATACTACAAAATTCCATTGAGAAATGGTGATCCTCTAAACAGGACACAGCAGCAGAATGTTATTCACTATTCATTATCAAAATGACTACAACTACTTTGAAATGTTTTAATTAAAACCAGATGTCTGCACGTGCTTTATATCAAAAACTCTATATTCAGTCAATGACATAAATGTACTCCCCAAAAGAATGAAAAATGAATATTTAACAAGTTGCTTTCTCAACTTAAATATTTCACTTATTATGATCACCTAATGAGGTCAACAAACATAACAGCTGCAAAGTCACCAGTTCGATATAACTGTATTTTAAATATCTAAGTGATTAAGTACAAGAGGAAAAAAATGCTGTGAACCAGAAAGCTGGATTTCTCTGAGCTACGTGCAGCTGCACTGTGGCAGAACATGTCCACCTGAAATGCTTTGTGATTTTTTTATTGGCCATTGGTTTTACTCTACATAATTTAATCCATAAACAAAAGTCACACAATTTACAGCCAGTTGACAGCACAATATGGAGCCTAAACATTGTCTTCCTTTGAAAGCAAATTTAAACCTGTTTTTAAAAGCAGGGTAACAGCACTTAGTATTATTATATATGTCTAAAGCATAGATATCTTTCAGTATTTATATTTGTAAATAAACCCTAATTAATTCAATACTATTTTACACACACAAAGGCATCGGTTCTAACTGGTCATGTAAAAATAAATATATAAACTGTTAATGTAAAAGCGACTTGAGGATTATATTTTAAGACTGTTTATGTCACATGTTAAGGGCAAGCTAAAGTAAATGATTATTTTCTAATAATACCTAAAAAATTAAAAAAAAACCCTAACAGGGCGCTCTAAAGGGCAATTACAGTTGAAACTAGTAATAATTTTAACACATCAAGTAAAAATGAAAGAATGGCAAACAGAATAATATTCCCTGGGGAATAACTATTGCTGTCATAATCTTTTTGTAACTCTATTTTCTTCACTATTTCAGTTAATTTCACACTACTACCAGGAAGGCAATACTGTTTTACAATATAGCTGTTAAATGACTTTTTCCTAAATTTTACAAGGGAAGACTACATACAGAATCAGTCTTTTCTATAAGAACATAGCTATTTTGTTCTCCCAAATCCCAGCTAAGCCATCAGTATTCACAGAAATTTTTCTACCTAATCTACCGTAGGAAAATAAAAAGGTATGGGAGGGATGATGAACTTGTGTGGTAAGGTCACCAATGTGTGGAAACAATAGAATTTCAAGTACTGAAAGACAGAAAAGCACAACCGTTTTAAAAAATATTTTGGAGATTTGTCTAATGTTCCTGATAGTAGAACATATTTTTGTGTGCACATTACCATCCACAATGAATCAAATACACTGCAATGAAAAAAGAAACATATACTCTCACAAAACCTTCTGAGATCCATCTCTCAGACTAAGCCAAACAAAAACTGGAAACCTGCTCTTCAGTAGCATAATCTCTTCCATACTGACTGCAGAAGTAGCACTCTTTTGCATAAAAAAGTCACCCCAGGTTTTTTGCGTTTTTTTCTTCCTTTTTTTTTTTTTCCATTTCTTTTCTTTAAATATTCAGAATTAGTGTCACTGGTTGAATCTTTACACAAATTAAAATCCTGACAGGTAAAAGCAGGTACTTTGTTAGATTACTTCTAGCTATAGGCAGATGAGTCTTTTCCCACAGTGGCTCAGCAGGTGCTCTTCAGCAGCTGGTGCCCTTTACTGGTTTGCCTTTATAAGTGTTCCCATCAGATTTTCAACCATTTCAGAGGCAGTACTACACAATGTACACACACTCACCAGCTGTGTGGAAAATGAAACAGACTTACCATTTCCCTCAAATCTGATGCAGTCAATTTTACCTCATGTTGATAATAAAAGGTGCATTTCCTTATTCATATTGACTCTTCAAAGAGGAGTGACCCATATCTCAAATAAGTGTAAGAATATGCAACTCGCACATGATAGTATCTAATAAATATTTTTCAGCAATTTTTGCTGAAAATTACACTCAGCGATGCTAATTTAAAGAACAGAATAAAAGAAATTACATTCTATTTATTCACCAGTACAGCTACTGTCACTCTGCCTCTGACCCATATTGTGAATTAATTGTTCTTGTCTTCAAACTTAAACTGCCCAAGAACTCAGATTTTAGAGCTCTTTTCAATAAAAATGTTGTACATTAGTAGAAATTAGAACAGAGTATCTATAAATGAGATCTGTTTAAGTTTCAATTCCAACTTCCCTAATGAAATGACATTTGAAAATAGTATTTTATATTCACAAGAGTACTTCCTTACTGTATATACATTCATCAGTGTTTTCACGTATGTTTTCATGAATATCAAGCCTTTGAAAATAAAAATTTGCATAAAAACACAACCCAGACTGACACAACAAAGAGCACATCTATCAGTTTTTCCACAGCATCCTTGCCACATAGCCATCTCCGGTGTCTTAAATACGGCTTGTTCACATAATGCAACCATCAAACTTCTAAGATAGTAAAAGGCTCTTATATGAGCATGTTAACAGAGAAACCAACACCAGAAATAAATAAAGCTATAATGTATTATACAATACACTATCCTAACTTTTAGAAACTGATGTTTAAAGAAGAAAGACAAAAGCCTCGATAATTTTAAAAAGAAAAAAAGACTGCAAAAAGAATAAAAGACTACAAAATGTCTTCAACTAAACTGCACATGACACTAGGACAAAGGCAACTTGAAGAACAAATAATAAGATCATATTTTAAGTAGTCAATTCTAAGACGCTGTAAGACAGTGAAATGCATTAGGATATAGCTGAATAGCAAGGAGAAGACTATTGGCCGAAAAGAGAAAACTAACTAATTTTCCACCATTGTGAAAAGTCATCTCAAAAAATTGTGTAGATGAACTGAACCAGCATATACTGCAAAGAAAAACTTCATTTGGCTTGTTCTGAAAGAATCTAACTTGCCCAGTGTCAAACCAAAGCAAATAAACCTACCAAAAGACAAGTTTATGAAAGAGGTAGACAAAGAAGAAAAATGCTGCATTCCGAGTTGTTGTATTGGTTGATTTTTTCAATCAGAATAACATTGTAAAATCTGAAAGTATGGGTGCAGGTGATTATCTATAAATTTCTCCAATAATCCCAGCAAAAAAAAAAATTGAAGAAAGTATCTGCATTACTTCCTCATTCGTACGGGGGAAAAAAAGCCTGCTTTTGTTATACTTCTCTGCTGAAAGTTTTTCCAATTTTTATAAAAATAATCTCCTTTTAAATGATCACGACAGTGATTCAATACACATCATACCAAAACCAAAACACACATATAAACAGGCCATAGCTTGAGCAAATACAGGCTTACATCTGATAAGATATATATTGCCTAGGTCCAAATCTCTTGAGCATCATGACATATTTGCTTCCATTACTTTCATTCCTCCTCATCCCAAAAGAGATGAACTATGGCATTATTTCCACAATGGTGGACTGACATGGATTGTTTCACTATGTATGGGCTGCTGCTCAGTGAAAAAGGCTTTTTGCTCTTCATAAGATCATACTTTGTTTTTAGTGTCTCTCCAATTATTCATAATCATCCTCTTCACATCAGACACACATCCAAATAAGTGACATCGATTGGCTTGACTAACTTTTTTGCATACAGATCTTTTTTTCTGTTTAAAATTTTGAAAGTACAAATCTGGAAAGCTAAGGAAGGCAAAAGGAAGAATACATAAAGTAGTGGTGATGGGTTTGTTAAAAAGCATGCATTACTCTAAAAATCAACTCTGCATTAATAGGAATTATATATATAACACATCCCCAATATACATGTTGCATATGTGTTTTGTGTATGTATATGAAATCTATTTTTATAATTTAGATATTACTGTCTTCTTTATGTCCATGATAACTTTGCACTGAGAATGGAAGAAGCATCATGGATTAAAGCAAAGACTCCAGTCATATCACATCTCCTAATGTAGAAATGTTTCAGTTTCTCATCCTGTGTTGAGACAGGTCTGGTCAAACACACAGTAGTGTCAAACACATTTTTTTTGCCGAGTCAAAAATAAAATAAAAATTCAGTTGTCAAATGCTAAGGGTATACCACAATACTTGCTGTCACGTACCACTGTGTTTCGAAAGATAGCTTAAAATAACTGTATATATTACTAAATAAAATGCTCTGTAGGAAATCCATGAAATGGCTAAAAGATGAAGATATCCAACACTGTGTTGTGCTTTTAAGAGCTAGCACACACCTGGGATGTGTATCTTGGGAAAAGAAGTTGTATTATGGGTTGTGTCAGAAAACAAAATGTCAATCTCCATTTCTTGCCTGCTTGTAGTTAGAACAAACTTGATATCATTATCCATGATGACACTTCCCTTTCTTTTTGCGGTTTACCATCACTACTTAAAAAAACCTAAAATCTTTATCCTCAGTATACCTCTTACACACTAGCATAACCTTTTATTTTGATGTTTTAGGAAACCTTCTTCATATGTTTTGATAAAGACTTCAGAGATAAAAAAAATAATTTCAATAGATACAGATGGAACTATAGAATGACAATCCATCTGTATTTCTTGATAACATATTTATTATTTTATTATCTACCTACTTCATTCCTAACCTGCCCTCCTTTTGGCATTAGCTTTCAACTTCTCAAACTCATAGCTATTGGAATGTAGTCATAATCCCAATCCCCGATTGTCCCAAACTTCACTCTACAAGCTCTTCCTCACTGGAGCTGGGACATTTACATGCCATATTAAAATCAAGGAATTCAGACTTTCACATTTCATTCGTAATTAATTCAAAGTTGTACTATACATTCAAAAAGCCTTGCTATTATGGCAGTATACCTGTATTTCAATTACTATATCAAGTCTCTCTCACTCTTTAAATTATTTAGATAAGTTTTGCTTCAAAGGTGTTACCCAAAATAAATCAGGTTAATAATCTGGCATGCAATAAAATCACTGATTCTTTTGAAAAACAACAACAAAAAAGAGCATCTTACTGGCAAAAGAATATTAACTTTTGAACTAATAGAAGGGTTTTATGAATCCAGAAAAAATGGTATGGTATCATTTATAGTATTAAAGACTATATCAATAAAGAAAGAATATTTTTCAAAATACTTTTCAGAGATTTATCACACTGGGAAGATGTTTTCTATTGCTGACAAGAAAAGAACTATTTAGCATTCAGGAAATCATATAGTGATACCTAAAAATTGGAAAGATGCTGTCAAGTGATGCACATGTTTTAAAAATACAACATTCAATGAGTTATATTCAAGTACAGCAAGTGTTTTCCAACAGTGAATTAGTAGCCAGAAACCAGGCACTTGTTGGCATTTCTCCAACATCAGATTACAGATAAATTTAAGATGAGAATACCACTTTACAGGTTGCACATCATAGCAACATATTATTTTGATGAAAAGTTAATAAACTACTCCTAGTAAGAAATAGGATTTTCTTAATGAGAAAGACAATTTTACACAAGAAGGATCATAAATTGCTGGCTTGTCACAAGACACATTTTTAACATGATTTCAGACAAAGCAACAATATTTATTCAGACAATTAAAAAAAAAAAAAAAAAAGAACAAAGCCTCAGCTCAGGGTCTTGTGCAAAGTGATTTTCCCAAGAAACACTGGACCAGATGATCCTTGAGGTCCCTTCCAACCTAGTATTCTATGATTCTATGAAGTGATGCAGCAATTGTAAATATTGCACCCAGAATTCCAGAGTAATGATAAAACATTAATTCAAACACTGGAGAAAATTAAGCCAGAACTCATAGGCTTTAACATCAGTGTAGAATCTTAACTCCAACACTCTCGTTAACCCATTATTGCACATATTCTACCTTTTTTGGATACCCATTCCTGAAATATGAAGACAGACTGCAATTCCTAATATACATTAGCAGCTATTAAAAACATTGTATCTTTACTTACATGGTTTGCCTTTTTTTTTTTTTTTTGTTTACATTGCCTTAAGTTAGGACTAATGATTATAGAACTTGTAAACTTTCCTCAGAGCAATTTTCTAGCATAATTCATTGGATAAATGAGAAGATCTCAATAAAAATAAAAATAAAAAGTGTTTTAAAAATTATTTGATTCAGTCCAACTGTTAATTGCTGTTTGGAAAACATGCGACTGAAATATAGACTAAGATCAGCTTTGGAATAAATGATCCAACATTCTGGATGAGAAAAATTTATCTGATGTAAAATCATCCATTTTTCTATTCAGTAGACCTACCTTGTACAATTCAAAACCAAGAAAACATTACAGGAAAAAAAAGGAAATATTGATTTTGTAATAATTCCTTCACATAATGTACAGAGAAATAAAACCCAAAACATTCCTTATTTAGATCATTAAATAGTGCTAGCAAAAGGAAAGAGAAATAACATGAAACAAAGAAATAAATCCTGCCCTGAACACACACTTTAGGTAAAAAGCTCAAGTCATTTTTCACTAACAGCAATTTGTTAGCTAAAACCTGTTTTCACAGCCTTGAAGAGGAACTTTCTCTGACCTGAGTTTATGACTTTAAGGGTACATTTATTTGGCAAAAAGGCTGGCACAAAAACACCCTTATTGTAAGTACAAAAAAATATATTTCAGTAATGGTCCAGCTGCATGTTAAAACAACCAAAGGTAATAAATCTAAGCTTGCATTTACTCCATTTTTTAAATTCTCATTACTGAACAACCTACTAGCATACCACTTTTGCAAGTAGTAGCACCAAAATATTTCAGACTAAACTGATGTGATCAGCCAGCTACTTACAAGCCATGTGTATTTGTACCGTGGTGCAAACACAACTCTCCAAATAATAATAAATGCTGAGAATAACAATTATCAACAAATTGAGTTGGGGGATGGAATTTGCTGCCTTACAGTGAGGTAAGAACCCTTCCCCCTCTGTGGCTCCTTCTGTGGGATGCAGTGCACCCTTCTGCCAATGAACACCAGGAATGCATAATGTGATTAGGTAGGAATGGTAGCTACAAAAACTTGGATCTTTGTCAGTTTGTGTCATGAGTTTCATCTCAGCACTATATTCTTCCAGGCACTGATTTCACGACACTTGAAATTATTCCACAGGCAGGTTTTTCTAACTAATTATGAGGTTAAACTCTTTAGAAAAGCTCTCGCCCTTTGCAGGGAGGCTCTAACTAAACTAAATACTTAGAAAATATTAGCCATAGGATTTCAGATAATGTAGTGCTAAACCTAGATAAAAATGTGAAATTTCTTCATTCTGGAGTGCAGTGGAAGGTGCGTCCTGACTACACTGCCAATCCTATAAATAAAAACCTCCTGTAACGTCCATGCTAGTGTAAGGCATTTCTACTCCTTTTGGTGCTGGTTCAGAATTTTTTTGGTCTTTTTGCCTTACACTTGTATTATAGAAACAAAGAAAAAAAAAATAAATAGTATATACATGTTTAAAATGTGGTTAAATTATGGTTTGTTAGAATTAGTATTTAGAAGATTACATTTCATATCTTCTCAACCTATGTTTACATCAACTTGCCCTTCTCATGTCTTTAAGCAAACTAATACTTAAAACCCTTTAAAATTAATGATTAGTTCAGTTTACACAATCCAGAGGTTTAGCTTTTAGCTAACAGTTGAAAATATAAATGAACTCCTTATCATGAACTCAGTTCTGAACTTAAGAGTTTTGAAGATTAAATTTCGTAGTGTATTCTGCAATACTCCACCCAAACTACTGACAATGTGATCAAAATCACATTACTTGAGAAATACAGAGTCCTTTTGTGCAAATAAGAACATACCAGACTGAAAAGAAAAGAAGTTCCTATGATACTGGAAACATTCTCACATGAAAGTCAGTTGAAAAGGAAACTTTTTTTTTTCTGCATGTAAAAAGGTAATTTCCTTCTCTTAAAAAGAAATCTACACCAGCCATTAAAAAACTTTCAATAAATAAAAACTAAATATAAGCACACCTCCCCCTGCAGTGTAAGAAACCAGAATGTAAGCTATATAGTACTCTCCCTGACTACCTTCTCTCTTCACACTTGGGCAAGGTGGCTACCAGATGAAGAATTGCTCAGGAGAAGGCCTAGGAAATTCTGTAATCAAAAAAACCCCAACCAACCAACCAACCAAACAAAATTTGCTGTACTCTGTACCTGAAGTAATGATCTGTATGCCCCACAGATTTCCCTCAAGTTTCAAAGAGGGTACACGTTTAGATGAAAGGGTCAAAAATCTTCTGTACTGCAAACCCAATTTTACTTCTTCCACCGAGTCACAGCTTCTCATAACAAGCAAATTAAAGTTTAACTTTACAGAACAGAGCTTGTAATTACCAAAAAGTTATCACAAATAAAGGGCCTACGTATGCTAGGGAGAAAGCTAAAAATGACAAAAAATAAAATAAAATAAAATAAAATAAAATAAAATAAAAT
>JAAGNO010022911.1:49599-61671 GCA_033439905.1 Ceryle rudis | reverse complement strand
TTTTGTTTGTTTTGTTTTGTGTTGTTGTTGTTGTTTTTTTTTTTTTTTTTGGTTTTTGTTTGTTTGTTGGTTGTTGTGGGGGGGGTGGGGGGGGGGGGGGGTGCCGGGGATTGGACTAGATGATCTCTAAATGTCCCAACTCCAACAATTCTGTGATTCATGCACCAAACACATGACTGGCATGCTGCATGGAACACTGAAGCCAAAGAGCTCTTCTGAAGTGGAGGAGATGTTTCATGTCTTTCCACTTTTAAGAAAAAGAGAATTCAGGCATGTGGCTACTAAATTTTCACTGATGTTTCTGATGCATCTCAACTTAATAGGTGGAGTAGTCTTGTATTCCTTACCTTCCTTAATAACCATGGGAATTTTATATGAAGAAATACCTTCAGAACTATTTCCTGAACAAGTATCAACATCTGGGGCACACCACTAGTTCCTGGCATCCAGCTGAACTCCTTACCACTGACCACTGACCCTTTGAGCCCAACAATTCAGCCTATTTTTTAACCACTTTACTGACCATTTATCTAGCCCATACTTCATCAACTTGTCTGTGAAGAGGTTAAGGCAGACAGTGTCAAAAAATTTGCTGAATTCAAGACAAACAAGATTTACTGCTGTTGCCTCATGCACTGAGCCAGTCATCCCGTCATGGAAGTGTCAGGTCAGTCAGGCGTAATTTTCCCATCATAGATCCATGTTGACTACTCCAAACCACTTTCTTGCTGTCTGTATATTTAGAAATTGTTTCCAGATTAGTTGTTCTATCAGTTTCACAAAGTGAGACTGATTAACCTATAGTTCCCTGGATTCTCCTTCTTGCACTTTCTGAAAATAGAGTGACATTTGCTTTTTTCTAGTCCTCAGGGACCTCCCTTGATCACCATCTCCCTCAGCATTTGTGGGTGCATCCCATTGTCCAATGGACTTGAGCATGTCCAATTTACCCAAAGGCTCCCTAAATTGCACCGAGGATAAGTCTCCATAACCCCATATTTTGCCACTCGTCTCAGGGACCTGGGATTGCTGAAGGCAAATCTTAGACTACAAAGAGTGAAACAAAGAAGGGATTGAGTACTTTGGCATTTCCATGTTATTTGTCACCAGATCCTTTCCTCTTTCAGCATCAGCCCTGCATGTGCCCTAGACATCCTTTTTTTGCACTGATGTACCTGTAGAAGCCCTGCCTGTTGTCCTTCACAGCCTTTGCCTGATTTGGCTCTGGGTGGGCATTAGTCTGTGTGCAAAATGTCTTCTCAATAAAACTGAGAATATGTCAGTTTCAAAATAACTCCACTTTTAGCAGTAAATGTTCCATTGGAAAAGCTGTCTGCAAAAACATGAATAATTATATACTGCCAGCATCCTCTGGCCCCGAGATCTGTCAGTATGGTTTGGTTTCATCCATACTACTGAGCTCTCTGAGTCTTCAGAGCAGGTGACTATATATCTATTCCAAGTGATCAGTTGGGATAACTTTAAAAATTTGACTGGGAATTGTTCTTGGTGGAAGTAGTAACATAAAGCAAAAGCAAGGCAGAGAATATTCTAACGATACCAATCTCTTTTCTGTAGTGCACAGTAATAGGACAAGGAATAACAGATATAAACTTGAGCATAGAAGGTTTCACCTCAACATGAGGAGAAACTCCTTTACTGTGAGGGTGACAGAGCTGTGGAACAGGCTGCCCAGAGAAGTTAAGGGTCGGAAGGGACCTTGAAAGATCACCTAGTCTAACCCCCCTGCCAGAGCAGGATCACCTAGAGCAGGTCACACAGGAATGCGTCCAGGCAGGTTTTAAATGTGTCCATAGAAGGAGATTCCACAACCGCCCTGGGCAGCCTGTTTCAGGCTCTGTCACCCTCACCATGAAGAAGTTTTTCCTTAAACTTCTTTGGAATCTCCTATGCTCCAGTTTGCACCCATTGCCCCTTGTTAAACTTCATCAAATTTATCCCCACCCAACTCTCCAGACTGTCTAGGTCTCACTGAATGGCAGCACAGGCTTCCAGTGTGTCAGCCACTTCTCCCAGCTTTGTATCATCAGCAAACTTGTTGACAGTGCACTTTGTTCCCTCATCCAGGTCACTGATTAATATAGTGAATAGTACTGCTCCCAATACCAAGCCCTGAGGGATTTGGGTAGGTCTCCCAGCAAATGTCCAGGTAGTTAAAATCCCCCATGAGAACCAGGGCCTGTGATTGCAAGGCTGCTATCAGCTGCCTGCAGAAGGCCCCATCAACTTCTTCATCCTGATCAGGTGGCCTGTAATAGACACCTACACCAGTATCACCCATGCTAGCCTGCCCCTTAATTCTCACCCACAGACTCTCAACTCACCCCTCAACCTGCCCCAGACAGAACTCAATACATTCCAGTTGCTCTCTCATGTAAAGAGCAACTCCACCACATCGCTTCATGGGCCTGTCTTTCCTATAAAGGACACAGCCATCCATGACCACATTCCAGTCACGTGAGCTGTCCTACCACATCTCTGTAATTGCCACTAGATCATAACCCCTTGCCCGCACACAGATTACCAACTCCTCCTGTTTATTCCACATGCTGCGAGCGTTGATGACCCCTGACACTGGCCTGACACTCTTAGGCTCAACAATAGTGTGCCCCATTTTACACCCTTCCCCCTTCTAAAACTAGTTTAAAGACCTTTCTGTGAGCCCCACCAACTTGTTCTTAAGGATCATTTTCCCCCTTTGGGACAGACGAACTCCATCTGTCACCAGACCTGGCATCATGAAAATTTCTTCAAGATCAAAAACCCCAAAGTTCTGTTGGTGGCACCAGTCTCTGAGCCACCTGTTATCCAGGTGGGTTTTCTGTTGGTGGCACCAGCCTCTGAGCCACCTGTTATCCAGGTGGGTTTTCCTTATTTGTTCACCATTCCTCCCCACCATGAGGGGAATGAATAACATTACCTGTGCTCCTGAGCCTTCTAGCAATCCTCTCTGTCTCCGAAGGCTGATCGCAGTGAATGATATTTATGGGACTATACCAATTTACATCATGTAGATGCAAGACTACTAAATATTTTATTAAAAACAGGGTGGGGATGTATATAATTTTTTTTGTTATCTGTCAGCCAGGACAAATTTTTTATTCTGTACAGTCTAATTCAAGTCTCTTTGAACCTACTGGCAGGATGTTTATCAACATTTCACACCTATCCTAAGGCTGGGTCACAGTTTCTCAACCCAGAATATAAATTATCATGCTAATCACATAGTTTATTTACTGCCAGTTTTAGCATTCCAGCCTTGTCCTGCTCCAAGGTCTGCCCTAAGATGTGTAAGATGGCCAAGCTTTCCACAGAGCAGAAGATGAATGAGGCACCTTCTTGTCATTTTTATGATAAGTTTAAATGTTGAAATAAGATAGATGTTTGCCTTCCACTCTGTGCTTGGACCTACTTATACTGACAATGAACTCTTGATAAATCACATGGCACTGACTGACTATTTTAGCAGGTTAATACAAACCTGTGTCATTTAATGTTATGGTATAAGTATAAAAGTATGAAAAGAAGAATATACACATGTAATAAAATAAATCTCTTGGGCTAAGAAACCTTCAGATGAAAACTGGAAGGGTCAAGCTGTTACTGTGCATCCTGCACAACCCCACTGGAAATTGAAGGTTACACAAAGTGAACACCAGTGCCGAGCTGGGCCTGGCATATATTCAGAGGTACACATTACATCTGCCCATAGGTCAACCACAGATCTGCTGTAATTTCAGCTGCATCTCCTAAGCTTTATGGACAAAAACACAAGCGAGACTAATTCTCCCTGCACACCCTGTAAAGTTCTCACAGCACATCAGAGCAAACAGAGAGCAAACCCTAGCATGCATCCAGGCTGCTTCAGCCAGTAAAATGTGTATTTTAGACGTATGAAATACAGACATGGCTCTGTTCCTGTGGAAGGCAGGATGGAACATTGCTGGCCACAGTTTGTCTTCTGCACCTATGTGTTTTCTAACAGGTGATTACATTTTCTAAAGGAAATACTGAATTAAATTCCCAGTGATTTTTTTTTTTTTCAGATACACTTCAGAGCATTTTTGACATATTAATGTTATAATAATATCTTAATATTGTAATTGTTTACTGTATACTAATCTTCAAACTCTAGGACTGCCCTTAAAATAGGATGAGAGTTAAGGTTGTTTAGGTTAGAACTAGTAGAAATCAGCATTAGGAAACTTGATTCTATACTCTTCCTTGCTTATAACCTACAGAACTTTTTATTGGTTTATGTCACACTCTTATTTTCAATGTCTTTCAAGACAGGATATTAAAGGTCATCCCTGAATATAAAGTTATGAGTGAGGACAGAAGAGAGAGGAGTTATGTTATTTTTAACTGATGAGCAGACCAGACTTAGGAAAAAAAAGATCAGGAATGTTATCTTTGTCACTACATAAGATGTTTCAAACTATCTTGTAGTCAAGTGCTGCATTATAAGATAAATGCTTCCTAGCTGCAACTCTGTGGCTCAGCAGTGACAGTGTTCCTTTCTCACTTGGGGCTGCATAATACCACCCTATTCCTTTCACTGAAGTTGTAGAAATAAAAATAGAAGAACATTTGTCCTTTAGTTATTGCATAGTTACATATAGAACATACATTTGCCTAGATCTAAGTACTGCGGGGGTTTTATTTATGGGGACGGGTGCAAAGGAGAAAAAGTGCTTGCTTTTTAAAGTCAGTGAGGGCTAGCAAAGCATATCCTGCTCTCAGGAAAAGCCAAGGAGTTTTCTTTCCATACTGTCCTGAGAGAAGGGGCAGAGAAGGTGAGTGTAACACAGTCTCCACAGCATAGCAGTTTGAGGAAGCAATCTGTTTTAAATCCTCTTTAGCTTTAACCACTTGTGTGTGTAGAGATCTGAAAGATAGAATCATTCCTTCAACTTCTCCCGAGACTGAATGTTTTCTCGGTTCCCTCAATTAGACAAATGGGCTACAGCTAACCCATGGAAGCAATTCCTGACTCCTTATTGTTCATGTAAGCCCCAGCCAAATTTTATTTCCACAAAAAACCAAACCAAAGAAATAAACCCCCCCAAAAAAACCAAACAAACAAAAAGCCAATCAAACAGGAAAAAAAAAAAAGAAAAAAAAAAAAACCCAAACCCAAACCAAAATACAGAGTGGACATCGGTACATTCCAACAAGTAAGCAGACAAAGCTAGTGCCCTGGAATGAGTTTCTTCAGGGAAGTTCACCGTGGTAAGAAAGCTTACTTGTTTTCTATTTGTGAACTCTTACTTGATGTCTGTATCATATCAGAGCAAATTATAAATGTCTTGCCTGGTTACATGAATTAGCTATGCACAGATGTACTGTGACTGAGTAGCAGGAATACCAGCACGAAAGCAACATCACTGATGACTCAGTTCTGCCTTCTTTTTTACCAAAGTATTGCTTTTCTTTCTTTAAAGAATCATAACATCACACAACATCCCTAGCATTGTTTCGAGAAAAATATCAGTGTGTTGTCTTGGAGGTAGAATTGAAGGTTCTTGCTACCCAAAGTTATAAAATTGCCTACAAACCCACAATCTCCTCCACATTTTAGTGCTTTTTCTCACTTGAACTTTACAAACCACCTCTGGTTAAAAACATTTTGTCAGCAGTGTTTTGCTCCAAATGTAACAGAAAATATGAGAGTTAATAGAAGCAAAGAGTGTGTCCTCTCAAATTAGCATGTCATCTATAGGAGTCTCTGTTAGACCTGCAGTCATAACAGCTATGTGCAGAATCTATGCAATGTTCAGTAGTTCTTCCCTCTGCCAGTGTCTAATTGTAAGCAGAAGTCAACTCGGAATGAAAGCTACAAAAAAAAATATTTTTAGAAACAATTTTGCAGATCCTAATACAATACTTTTATTCGTTCCATCCTAACTAGCTGCATTTACATTTTACATGGGCGCACAAGTACTCCAAGCCCAGGAAGGGTTCTGCCACACTAACAGAAAAACTGCTCTGCTGTTATATGGCCATTGCCCTATCACAAGCCAAAATCATAAGCACTGTCAAATGTTAGGCCAAAGGGGAATGCAGGCAACAAGGACACTAATGTGCCTTCCTGTCCCAGTCCATCTGCTGTGATTCCTCTGTAGGAGGAAAGTATTCAGCTTGGGCTAAATCTATTTACTGTGACTGGATAACAGGCAAAGAAGGAAAAGACTCCATTAACATGTGCACACAAGTCTTGAGTGGCTCAAGCTTTTCAGGTGAAGAGACAATATTCACACAAGATATTCTGCCATTGGTACTGGTGTGTTTTTGCACAATCCAGCATAGCTGGAAGGCAAAAACATCTCTGTGCTAACCCATGGAAACAGTACACATTTTTATATTTTTGTCTACCAAGTAATAAAAAATATCTTTCAGTTCCATTCTATATGGCATGTTAAAGAAAATGCTGTCATAGACAAAAATTATTTCGCACTGAGAATATTAACTTACCAGCATGAACTCTGCAAGATATTTCTGCCAATGGACTGATTGAAATGACAGCAGGACACTCACAATTCTGCTTCATTTATATATAATTACTGTACTGTGTTTCTTTAAGTGTTAAAATAAAATCATTTTCTTAATCAATCTTCTAATTCCCACATGCTCTTTTAAGAAGCACTTATGAACTTTCAGACAACAGGGTTTACTAGAGATGTCCCATTAGAGCAAAACATCTGAGAGGGGCAGTCATAGCACCTGGCTGCTTCCCATGCAGTCTTGGTAACTTTATCCTCATGACTCCAAATAATGCAGCAATTACCAACTGCTCTGTGGGTTGCTGTTGTGAAGACTCTTGTTAACCACAGGCCTTGGGAATCACCTTGATGAAACTTCACACTTTCACTTTACAAATTAACATATGGCTGAAAACATTGGTAAGGGATCTTTCTAAAAACTAATTACATGTTCAGTCGCCATACGACCTGACAGATTCAGAAAACCAATTCAGAGATATGCATTTATTGTTTACTGTATTTTTAACCTTCCCACACCCACTGCTAACCCTGTTTTAATGTTTACAAACATAGTAGTCCATGGTCTCCATTTTTATCTCCCTTGCTGTGTTCTTCACACAGATCCAACTTTACACCTGGACAGTATTCAGCTCGTGCAAACCATTATAACTCAGGGGAAACCAAAAGATTTTATTTTAATTTGATTTAAACCAGCTGAGAGTCTGGTCTTAATTGCACTCTGAATTTCTCAGGGAAGTCATTGATGTAGCTTGATATACTCTCCACGATAGGGTTTATCTGTTCCTAGATGAATAGTATCTTCTCTTTGTTGTTACCAGAATATTCTACCCTCCTAAAAAAAAAAACCACCCTAAAGCTCCTGACTTTCCAGCATAAGGGTGTATTCACTGTAATTCACATGCAACTATTCAAGACCCTGTAGCAAAAAAAGAGAGTGTATATTCATTCTAACATTTTATCAGCCTGAACTATATATCCAGTTCTTCCCCCAGTGTACAATAGTAGTGGAAAGATTAAATATTGATTTTCTGATATTACTTTAAATTATTTAGGGAAAAAAAATGCATTCTCTTGAAATTATGGCTTTCAATATAGTGCAGTAGATTTTATTCAGAATTATTTTGTACTATGTTTTACAGTATGAAAATAGTGTGAGTACTGAACAGTACAGCTTCAGTACAGCCTTTGCATTAGTCTACTGAGCATGTAGTAAGAACAGTTAGAAATAATCTACTGATAAAATCACGTGACTTTCAATCATGGAATTGTGTGGCCTTTTTTTTTTCCATTGGATTCTACTGCAAGTTAAAAAATATTGCAGTTAAAGACATGGATGGAGCCTGACTGTCTTTACCTTCTAATTCAATCTGTATGAAATAGGTTACTCAGTGTAATCTCACAATGGTCTTTGTATCCTAGTATGCTTAAGCTTTATTTGAAGAGTATACCTTGGGATAAAAGGCTATTCTGATTTGCAGACCACCCCCTCAATTTGCTGGTCAGATTTTGGCTGATGCTGACAAGAAGGATGTCCATTAATGTCATTTACTGTGGAAAATGTATAATGCAGTCAGTCCCGCTTTGTAATGAGACCATCAAGGAATGAACAACAATGTCAGATGGAAATAATTTTCAGCTGCTTTTGGCCTGGGGTTAGGCTGGAAAGGGTGACCTTGAGGTGAAGAGCTCCTGATCCTATTACTAAGCTATTAACAACACAGTCTTTAGTCCCACCATTCCAGGTCACATTGTTACCTATACTGCACTGAGGATTTGCATTCCCTAGGATATGTTTTCTTAATATTTGGTAACTAGAGTTATTTATCACAAGAGCAATCTAAAACAAAATACTGTCACTACTGCTCTATGAAATAAGCCACAGCAAATATGCAGATATATACATCTTAAATCACAGGATAGAACCTCAAATAACAAAAACACTCTCAAAATCCCTCTAAGCTCATACCAAAAAACTCGAATTTCCACTTAGGCAGTTATAATGACTGTAAAAGTCCAGAAAGGTAAGTAATTTCCATAAGCAAGGTGTCTATTCTATAAATTCATGCAGGTCATGCTCTCTAAGATATGTGTATCACATGTATTTAATGGTTTGAGGTTTTTTTAAATTTTATTTCTGACAGTATTTTATAGGAGTTCTAAACTTCACTACAAAGAATTAAGGGCAAGGTAATGGTATGTGCTTAAAGTGTCACAGAGAACAGAGAGGTTGGTAATTTGTAAGATACAGCTGTTCCCAAAACCTCCATCTTCGAGAGAAAGAATAGATATAAGAGAAATTCTGATGGGGGGAACTTTTCAGTTATCTGGTTCATTGGGTGCCCAGGGGCACAAACACATGTGTTTTAATGCACAGTATTTTGGTCAGGGCTTCCTCAGTCCTTGCTGCTACAGCTGCTCTGCTTGCATAGGACAAGTAAATATTCAATGCTCTAAAAAGTTTGAGGATTCATTCAAGGATTCCCTCATGGAAGGGGAGATGCAGATTCCACCCTCTACAATACTTAAACAATTAAAGACTTACTTTGAAATGTGCCATAAGCACATATAAGCAGTTTTAATTGTGCTTAAATAGGATCCTGTGTAAAAATTAACATCTAGTTAAATAACATTTAAGTATTCAGAAGACAACATTGCTTTGTCTCTCCTCTCCCTGCTATGACATGTTGTAGATTATTCAATAACAACATCCAATCAACATTTTCTCATATACGAATCTATTTTCATGCATTTTCTTTATGGAACTTTACTTTTTTGCCCAAGTGCATGGCCTTGCTAGGAAAGGCTTCATTTTTTCTGGAAAGAGTTATTTTGGATCAAAGCAGGAAAGGGATCTCTAGTTGCCATTAAATGTTGAGAACTAGAAGGAAGGAAGAAGAGGGTTGAATTTTGATTTCATAAATAAAGAAAAGTTAGTGGTTTGTTTGCTTGTTTGTTTGTTTTAAATTCCAATATACTTTGCTTTTTCTTTTTTCCCCAGTCAACAGTACAGTTTTCCATTCAGAAATTGAACAGTAAATAAAATATGTTTATAGTTTTACATGGGCTGAATACTCCAACAAATATTTGCTATGGCATTTTTTGTTTTATGCTATATAGTCTTTTTCATGAGAGTAAAGAACACTTTTTACAAACTTCAGATCACATGGCCAGAGTACTGTAGCAATCACAACAGAGCTTATTTCTGTGTTAAGCTGGAACAATTTTAATGGTTTAGACCCAGAGGGGAGCTGAGCATCATGTGGCCACTTGCTCATACCTACCAACACCCTGCTCTGTGGGATGGGAAGGTGAACAGGGAGAAAAAGGCAAAACTCTGTAGATTGAAATAAGGAGAATTTAATAAAATACTGTAAGTAGAGAAGAAACAACAGTAATAACAACAATAATAATGAAACAATCTATAGACTGATACAGAGCACACTGACCACCTAGAGCTGCACTGAATGTCACTGTCCCAGAGACCTCACATGCAGCTCAGCCTTCCCCCAGCCCACATATAGTGGGTATGACCTCAGTACAATGTAGAATATCCCATTGGCTGGCTAGGTAGTCTCTCCTGGCTATGGTCCCCTCCCAGCTTCTGGTGAAAGTTTACTCTATCCTAGCCAAACTCAGGACAACAATGCATTGCAAAATGTGACTTAAACATCTTAACACATCAGTACAAATAATAATGAAGAGCAAAAGCACTCAGCTAGTTGATGGATATATAATATTCTAGAGCTGAAGAAGCTTTCATGTGAAATGTTTCCTTCAAAAAGAAAGTTCTGATTCAAATGCATGGATGCTTTTCTTCAAAGCTGTCACTTTATTTTGCTGGTTTGTGTGAAATCTTTGCAAAACAAACCACTTCTATTTCAAATTAGCTTTAATCAACTGTAATAGTTTAAAATCATAGTATGTATCCATACATTTAAACCAGTTGCAGCAGTTTTAACAGAAGCTGCAATGTAAAGATAGTTTTTCAGAGTGGGCGAATGAGAGAGTTACTTTTGTTTTATTTTGCTTTGTTTTTCCCTCAGTTAGAAGTTCACTTCCGTAAAAGATTAACCAAAGAAGAGTTTACACCAAAAAGGAAAAATTCAGGGCAAAAGTGGCCCAAAGTCAGGATTTCTAGTTCACATAAAATACTTACAAAAAAAGAAGTTTCTATTTATTAAATATGCAAATTTGAAATTCAGTTAAGGAAACACCCTGAAATATCCTTCACTGAGCTAAAGTGGCCAATGAATATTTATATTCTTCAATCTTTAACTGCTACTTTTGCCGCTAAAGTGAGACTGTGATGAATTCAACTTAGTACTCTGCAGAATGGAAGCCAGCCTCTTAATATCCAGCATCTTTGCTGAACAGCTGGAGCTTCAAAACATTTATATTCTCAAACGTTCTAACTCCCACTTCTGTGGTTTAAGTCTTAAAGGCACAAGAGTGTAAATCAGGGTTAGGATTGTTAAGATTACAGGACTCGCTTCTCTGGAGTTGAGGGCACAACCCTTGAGCACTGTTTGGGCTCCCAGGCCCTGTGATCTGCAAATGCCCTCTGTGACACTGCTCTGAAGCCACATTCTCCACAAAGCACTGTGTGTACTGTTAATCTGTGTACGCATTACAGTTCACGTGGTCTAATCCAATAGTTAAATACATTGGTTAATTGGAATTGTGAATACAAATTAAGAAATAAAATTCTCCGGAACAAAAAGATCAACTGATACCAACTTTTGAGATCTTTACGAGCGTCACTGAGCCTGGAAAAAGTTAATTCTACCACACAGACTAGAGGTCAGAAAGACCTCTGTTGTTATGGTTAGCCCAGGAAAATATAGGTTACTTATTGTTCCTGTAAGCACTTCAAAAAGAACCTGGTTTAGCCATACAAGACAGAAAGTTCTGCATCAATGTTAACAGCAATACCTGCATACTATGATATTCGTACTGGTCTGCCAGTTTTCATAGAAGCCAATAAAACTGCATATCTTCAGGATTCAATTTGCAAATGACATTAGATTCAGCACTGACATTTTTCATCTTGATTTTTCTTTTCTCTGTCCTCTCATATGCCATTCTTCTTTCATCGTCAAGTACATGCATCCTATTTCATGGACATGAGTCCATGAATTCCAATATTCATCCCTTTTACGTGCTATATTGTGGCAGCCTTTACCTGGCAACAATCAAGTAAGAAAAAAGGCCCTATAAAATATATTCCATCCATAGCAGATGTCACCTGTGTCTAAAATGACAGCTACATCAATGTTAATATTTTCAGACATTAGTATTCACAGATAAATCTTGGACTTCCTACCGAGATTAGGAGTCAGATACAGTAAAACCAAGGTTTTTCAAGAAGCTATTAACACAACAACTCATGTACCAAAAGAGGCAGAAAGGCATAGCAGTTTAAAAGGGGCAGAAGGGCAAAGGAAGGGATCTTCTTTTGGTGTTGACAAAATAAAAAAAATATATTCTTGCAGGAGACCAAGAAACACACATCTGCAATGAGTTTCCAGGTCTGCATGAGCACTGAAAG
>JAAGNO010022911.1:2851-49499 GCA_033439905.1 Ceryle rudis | reverse complement strand
AAAAAAAATATATTCTTGCAGGAGACCAAGAAACACACATCTGCAATGAGTTTCCAGGTCTGCATGAGCACTGAAAGAGCACCTATGTTTACTCACATACATTCTTGACTATGGCTAGAGCTTCCCACTACAGAGTGAGCATTTTAATCCCAGCCAAACAAGACTTCCTGGGGTACTCTGAGTACAGTAATTGACATGACTTTCAGTGAAAGCAAGCCCATAGGAACACACAATAAATAAGTGCCAAGAGAATTTTAAAATAGAAACTTCTATATAGTTCTAACTCTAGGGAGGTACAGTTTGTAGGAAGATGTAATATCTTTTATTAAAGAAGCTGATATGGTTGAAAAAGCAGGCAAAATTTCAGTCTCAGAGTCCCTTCATCAAGTCCCTACTGGTCCTTATATAATCCACCTATTTTTATCATCCACTCACATGAAAACAGTTGAAAAGAACCTTCTCAAATATCGATGAGGCATTGTTTTTCCTTTCACCACATTCAGACTTGTGTTTCTAACATTGAATGAAAGGAATTTATAAAGTAGACTAGCACAAAGGGTGTAATAAAAATATCTATAAATGAAATTAAACCTTTACAAGAAAAATATTTCACTTTTGTTTCTGGACCGTATCAGAGTTGCACTTGTAACATACTGACCCTAAGTACACTGATTAATAACTTAAAAAAAAAAAAAAAAAATCAGCACACTAATATTTTCACAAACATATGTAGGAAATGCATACATGAATTGAAGAATAAAACAAGGGCAAGAAATTACCTCATCATTTTAATAAGTTTCCCCCAGGATTTATTATAAGCCTTGGCAGCTTGTGCTAACAAAAACTTGGAGTACCTATGCATAAATGTATTCACACATCTATCCCTACTCCAATTGGTATTCAGTACTGCGTGGGAAATTACTTACTTTAACTCATATTTTAAATTTTGTTTAAAAATAAAAAGCTCCAGCTATAACTCAATCCAGAAATGATCCCTCTCTCAGAAGTGACCATTTCAACAAGAAATGAAATATGAGAAAGTCAGTTGCATTTGGAGAAGTAGCCAAGATTTAGCTATTTTTTACATTTTTTCTACACTAAACTTCCAGGAATTTTAAGAAAAAAAAAAAAGAATAGAAAATCAATAAATCTTCTTTATTAACAGAAAAAAAAAATAAAAAAAAGGTTATCTTAAAGTTTATAAAGTTTTCAAGACACTCTTGGTCACTGGTGAGTGGAAAATTTAAAAGGTTTGTTTTCAAAAAAAGAGATGTCACAGAACTGCAAACAAAGATTGAAAACTATTCTGAGACAGTTGATGAGCGAACACGTGAATAATCACACTGTAGATAGCAGTCATGTATTCAGACAGAAGACACATTTGGACAGGTAGCACAGCTGAGATTCATGGTAGTTTTAGGAGTATTAAATAGCAAGGTCAGTAAGAGAAATTCAGGAGATGTACTTTATGCCATTCAATTTAGCAAAACATTTGTCATGGCTTCCATGTGGAGCGGTGGAGATGTTGCCATATGGGTAGGAGGAGGGTACTCTCTGATTCAATGCAGAAACATGTTAATGATGCCCAAGTTTGATCTGAGAAGCTTGGTACATCATGTAGACTTGATAGGTTATGTGTCTATATTACACTGTTCAGTGACATGTAGAAACATCTTAAGCTTATAGAAGAAATGGTATGCTTCTTATCAATATGCTCTGCCCACAGCTGATGAGCCATTTTCTTATCACAATATTACCATGTCTCTGTTGCTCCCTCATCCAAAGACAGCTTGAGAATATCTGCATGTTACTTTGTCTGAGAACTACCTAAGAGACTCAAAATAAGCAACAGATAGTTTAAAGCCCAGTATTACAGAAAAAGTCAGTGATTTGAGAGGTCTGGTTTTTAGGACCTGGTTTCCATATACCTATGTGTGGAAATTTGGGCAAGTACATGGCAAAAAACAGAACTAACCCCAGTTTCTATTTGTCTAAGCATGCAAATTCTTCAGTTTGAATGAAGATAGAAAGATTTATAGAAGGACTTAGTCCTGAAAAAGATTTCTCAGAGAAACCTTGGAACACCCAGCCCCATCTGAGGTGACAGGTAACACTGCTGTGTAAACTTTAAAGGGGCTTTGAAACCTTTTTTTTCTATTCATCCAGTTACATAAGACCAGACCATACTGATAAGGAAAGCTCAACATAAACAAAGTCATTCTTCTCTCCTAACTTTCTCAAAAAATGTATTCAGAGCTTTAAATATGAGAGGCATCTTATGACAATTATACCTCTGAAAAATGCAAGAAACTCATAGCTATCTTCATATCTATGGCTAGAAATCATTGCAACCATCTCAGAAGTAATCTTGCCTTATATTTATGTCATAACGGAGACAAAAATAACATTCTTGTAACATGGTCTGAAAGTCATTCAAAGAGATATTTAGAAATATCATCCAACTTCATCTACGTTTTCAAAAATCTTTTGCTTTAGCCTACTGATAATAAATGTCATGTATCTTTCATGCTCATGTCAGAAAGAAAAAAGCATGTCTGCAGCAGACTTAACATTCTTTCATCCCTTAAAAATGATAGACATCCACAGCAGGATATTACAGTATCAATGACTGAGACATTAATTCACCTAATGTCGAAAAAAATTCTTTTAACAACTGAACATCCATTTCTTGAAAAAAGCAAGGCCACCCATAGATAACTTTTTATAATGGTAATAGCCATATATTGCTACTATCCACAGCTGTACCACGTACAGAGTTTTCAGCATTTCTTTGGTGATACAGGTAATATAATTTAATAACTGTTGAAAATCTTAAGTTTTCAGTTGTAATCAGTGTACCTAGTACATAGCACCCATCACTATGTCAGAGATCCATCTTGAATCACTCATCAAGATTCAAACTCTGAAAGATATTTTTAGAGAATAGTTGAAAAAGACAAAAGATGTTGGTTATCTGCTGTTTCATTCTAAATACAACTCCACTATTAACACAGAATTAAAACTGATAGCTTACCAGGGACAGGACAGGAAGGAAGAAGAGACACAGTTTGGTCCTCTGCCCTGCCCCAGGTAAGTGTGGTCACTACAAGAATGTATAGCAGAGGCTAAAAGGTAGTAAGTTGAAAAGCAGGAATGACACCGAGTTAGCTAAGTACTGCTCGGTCCCTGAAACATTAAATGTTCATGATGATTTTACCCTATCAGCAAATGAGGTGCTCAAAACACTGTTCCTCCAAGCAAAGGAAAAGGCATTTTCCTTTCAGCTCCTTGATACTACATATTATTTCCAGATGTTCTGATTAAATGAACCTGAGGTTTGTTTTTTTCCTTCATTGTTTTAACTGAAGCTGAGCACTCCCCTCTTTCCCCCTGCAGTCACCTTGTTATTTTCCTTCTTCCAGGGAGATCTTGGTTGCCATATCCATGCAATTTTCCTGCTACTGTAACTGGCTGTTCTGTAGTCAAAGCTATCACATGACACCCGCTTTGACTTTATTTCTTAGAGTTCCAGTCTTTCCCTGCTTTCATTTGCATATAAAGAAATCCAGAAAAAACAGCCTCACAGAAGATGTTCTGTTGTCTTTCTAAAGGAATAAGTTGTCCCTTTCTGAAAAGCTGCCTATTAAAGGCAGTTTTTTTGCCTTCCATCTCCACTCAGTGACCTGATCTGTGCTTAGTGCCATGATTCTGCTACACTTCACCAAGCACTCAGGAATTACACTGTAAAATGCAATCCTCATCTTTCTGAAACACTGATGGAAGCTTACATCTGGAACTGCTCATTATCCTAGGGTGTACCAGACCAAACACAAAATTTAGATTCAAATTACCCATCTTTTTCCCATGAAAAATACCAGAAATTACATTTGACCTATCTGTAAGAAAACCCTCCTGCCATGATCTTTCGCTCGATCAGGGTGCACAAGCCCTGTCCAGTATAACCATGCACATGTCCAAAGACTGAGTGTCCACAGTGTCTCTGGGCAATCTCTTCCAGTATATCATTGCCCTTATCATACCTTCATTCAGTTTAAAGCCATTGTCCCTTGTCCTGTCACTACAAGCCTCGGTAAAAAAAAGTCTCTCCGTCTTTCTTGTAAGACCTTTTTGTATATTGAAAGGCCACTATATGATCTTCCCAGAGCCTGCTCTTCTCCAAGCTAAACAATCCCAACTCTCTCAGGCTTTTTTCACAGAAGAGGTGTTCCAGCTCTCTAATCATTTTTGTGGCCTTCCTCTGGACCTGCTCTGCCAGGTCCATTGTCTTTCTTGTACTGGGCAGCCCAAAACTCAATGCAGTACTTCAGGTGGGATCTCATGAGAGTGGAGTAAAAATAACCATACTGCATAAACATGTTGTCTTATTTCCAAATAGTGTGAATTGATTGTGCCTATGATGCCCTTATCAATCTACATTTAGTAATTCCATCTGTATTCTCAAATGGTAGGACCAAAACAAGAAATGCATTTCCTTTTCCAGGTGTATACTTATCTGCTTCTTGTAAAAAGTTATTCTAGTTACCATTTAATCTGTTTCTTCCTCTTTTCTGAAGTTTTTTAAAAAAATTAATAGTCTATATAAAAGTATTTGCTTATATTATTGGCCACAAGCTAACTAAGCTGGTTTTTTTCTGATATTTTCTCTGCATTAACATAAGTTTGTGAGTTCTGATTCAGCCTGCAAATAGCTGCACAAAAGTGAACAGGAAAGTAGTACACAGTTCTTTCATAACATGACCAGGAGCAAAGATTTCATTCTCACCATGTAATAAAATAACTGTTTATTGCTGCCACCAATTCCTTCTTCAAAGAAGGGGGAATACCTTTAAATTCAAAGAATAATGGTTCCTTCTTTATGAGTGACCAGGAAGCAGTGTGCACTTTGCAGAACTCAATAAGAGAAAGAGAATACTCAGAAGACCTATGCTGAACTTACAAAAGGGGGTGAGAGAATGTGGTTTCTCTTTCATCCACTGCTCACACTGAATTTCCAGTCAGGAAACACAAACATCTTAACCAACTATGCAACCAGACATTCAGTACCTTTTTTTTAGAGAAAGGGAAAAATGTTGTACATTGGCTAAAGATGAACATTTAAGTGTACTTAATTAAGTCAATCCAGAATCACAGTTAGCATAATTAAGTATTCAATGTTCTCAGGACTTACAAGACCATTTCCCCTGTTATGCAGGTGATTTCTCTTTAATACCTACAGAATTTGTAAATATAAGTAGACTGAACAGGGAAAGCATATAGTCTATTTTGCCTAAAAAGATGGATAAGAAATATATTTTCTTAGGTGTTTTTTGTAGTGGCCCAGACAATGAATTATGCAAATCAGTGTCTAATATTGGGAAATATATATATATATAAGTCAAACATTTCCACATTTTCTGGGTTTATTTTCTACCAAGTTATGTTTTAGTGGTCCAGGGATGCATTGCATTAGTAGAAACAGAAGGAAAATGGCTTCACAGTAAATAATGTTTCCATCTGATAGGTGAGAAAATTACTTATATTTTAGGTCTTTATATCTTGTCAATATATATCATATCCAACATCTAGATGCCATAAACAATATGCAGCCACAAACATAAAATTAATATTCTTGTGGAATTCCTATGGAATGTGTAGATTCTCCACATTTAGAATAACATTTCATTTCTTCATGATCACTGTCCAGGCAGACATATGCAGTAGTACTGAAAATACCTTCAAATCCTCCAAGATTGACTGCTAAAAACATAGAAGCCACTTGCTCTAAACAGTGAAAGTTGTTTAATGTTTTGCTGACAAAGAAGATTCATGCCTCCATCATAATGTTTCAACAGTTAAATATTTTAACTTAATTGAAGAAGCAAAGCTGAGAACAAGTTTGTACAGATCTATTATTAACCATTATGACTGCTCAATTTTGTGTTTAGATACTTTAGATTTCACTAAAATATACTGTAGTTGACAGGCATTATCTTAGTGGGGTTTCATTCAAAACAATATTTATTACAGATCTGAAATACTTCCCCACTGAGGATATTATATTTTAGTTGGCAGTAATGTGGCAAAATTATCCCATAAATAAAGCGAATGTGTAATTTTTTTTTTTTTAATTTAAAATATGGTGTTTGGTTTTGTAACTGGCAGTGAAATAACAAACAGTTTACAGCTCAATAGTATTAGTAATTTGTTACTTAGTTACTACAGATACATTCATCAGCTAGTAAGCAAACAATAATGCTCTTTTGTAAGAAAAGGTTTGGTACAGTTCTGTTGAATTCTAAGACCAATCTTTGAGGCTTTTCAAGTGAAAACGAAAAAGTAAACAAACAACAAAAAAATCCACAACAACAAACACAAAATAAAACAAACACAAAACCAAACAACAAAGTAGAGGGATTTTTTTTTTCCTATTGAGAGATGACAAGGATAGATTTATTACATCAAATCTAGATTCTCTTTCCCTCATTTTACAAACTAGCTGCAATCAGTTCAATTTTTAGGTAATCAGAAATTAGATAAGTTTATTGTTATGGAATTATTATGGTAGTAGCCATAATACAAGAAGCATCACAAATTGTGAATAAGAGAAGAATAATCTGAACAATTTATGGGTTTATTACTCTTATGTGCTGAAAGGATCTAAGAATAAGCCATGCAAATTCATTTGCATTTAAATATTCTAAACAGAGATATACTTGAGAAAATCATACAGTGTTTTAATTAAGTGGCTGAAATTAAAGATAGATGTGGAGGCATTTATGTGAAATACTTAAAAATCTAAAAAAGAACAAAAGAGGACATTTTCTTAAGTTCTGTCAGATGTTAACCAAAAGAGGTTTTCAGTACGTAATCACATCTGGAAATACCTAACACAGTTGCCTCTTTAAAGAAAACAGGTAATTTTAATAAATCATAGCCTAAATATAAAATCCACATATGAAACTGAGCACTCTATAACATAAATACATTGCAAATCTCATTTTATTTTGCTTTGGAAAATACTGCATAGCACCGCTCTCAAAACATTGTGAGTGACTGAAATGTTGGACTAGGACAACTGGGAATCAACAGAACAGTGGATAGTTTTGTTGGAAAAAGAACCTTCTGAAGATTCATATCATAATCAAAGGGCTAACTTTTGACCCCTGTGACTTAGAGTCAATAACATTTAATTTTTCATTTTCACAAAACTGCAGACTACAAGACTATTTTTTTTTTAATTATTTCAGACTATAGAAATAAAGGTTAACATTAGACCTAGTGATTCATTCCTACTTAAAGATATTATTTATTGCAGTCCTGTTCTTTGGTGAATATAAAATCTATTTCTATAGAAGTGAACGACTTTATCATTAATTAATACTGACACAATTTAAAGCAGCTACTTCATATAATTTGAGAAGAAATACCATTGCATGCAGTTGATTAAACACTTTTTTTATCAGGATCAGCATTTGCTGTTCCCTTGTGATGATGGTTAATAACTTTCTGTATCAGATGTTGGCTCTGCTGAACACCAATACCTGCTTTGTGTGCAGTAGGCATAGTGGAGGGGGGACTACTTGCAATATTTATGATTCTATATGCTGAAATTTTTTTATGACTATCAAAAGTTCCCAAAGCCAAGGAGAGATAATTGAAAAAATGTTCTTTAGAAATAAAAACAAGTGCTCCAAACATAATCTTTGACCTCCCTCTCAGAAGTTTCTGTTGGCATCAACACAAGTAGGTCTTGATGCAGCATTTTTTAGAAGAGCAGAAGTGGTAACAGCAGGACCATTAGTATGAGCAGACTGTAATGGGTCAGTTCTCTTGCTCTATGAATCCAACCCATTTTCTGCTCTAATATTCAAGGGGTAGACAATTTTAAAATTATGGTCTCTGTAACATCTTCTAAAGGACCTTTAAGTCAACATATTTAGACAAGTGTTACTACTTGGTATGGCAGTGGAGATGAACAACAGGAGCTTTTTGTGACCATATTTGAAATACCTTTAAAGGTATGGTCACAATTTGGCCCCATTTTGACCAGCTTCTTCTATAGAATACCATATTTTGAGATATATTGATGATGAATGAAATGCTATCAATTCATCCATCTAGATACACAGTGTAACTATACAAAAAGAAGGACTGGTTCTCCTCCAGTTTCTTGTTTTATTTTTGAAGTGTTCAACTAAAAATAGAGGGAATCTAGGAGAAGATTAATTCACTACATATTTTTCCTCTATTTACACTGTGGTGATCTGATGGCCTAGGAAAATGAGTAGAAACTGAGAGGAGTAACATTGTTACTTATGAATGTTGATGATACAGATTCATATAAATCAGATGTTACTTATTTTAATATATCATTTGTTCTAAGTAGACTGTCTCTTTACAGTAAACCAAATCACACATTTAGAGAGTTACATGTGGAAAAACAAGCTACTAAATTTTTAACAGTATTAACCATTCCTGATGATTAATGTTATTAAAAAAAAAAAAAAAAAAAAAGCTGAAACAGCACCAGCTCCTTTTTCCAAACCACATAAAATTTTCTTTTTGTTTAAGGGATTTGCATACAGAAGAGAGGACATGTGAATCAGGGGAAGAGTAGGTGAGTGAAAGTGATATACATTCAGTGTCTCTGGCTCACTCTGCAGACTTAACTGGGAAAAGATAATAAAGATCAGCATATTGTATCTAGTAAGGATTGGTCCTTGTGGAAGCTATTGTGACACTTCAGACCAGTTACCATGGAGCAAACTGGTTGCTTAGATGTTGCTATGGTGGAAACTGTTTTTGTAGATGGTGTTAAATATTTAGGCAGCAACCTGAATATGCATGTTGGTTGTAGGCAGAGGAATCTCCATGAGGACATTTGTAATACCCCAACTGATCCTGTTTCCTTCCATTATAACAAATGTTGTTTCCAGGATGATGGCTATTGATGAGCATTGTCTATTGGAAGCTTAAAAACCAGGATTCCCTTAGCAGGTTTTAAATTCTTTTTCCTTTAATTCTGTAGAATATTTTTTTCCCTCAAGATCTTTATGTTCTTAATTGCAAAAAAATGAACAGAAGGGTATAACTCCATACTTCAAAAACCCTGATAGTTGTTACAGAGCTGTTGGATTTTTTTCTTTATTTTTAAATTGATACATTCAAATTAATTTATTTTTCCTGTCTTTTTTGAGTTTTTGCTTCTACTTTCAATTTCTCCAGAGTATGATACTTCCATAAATTAAACTGAAATCCTAAATATACTGCAGATGATAGTTAATTCCTTATCCAACATGTGATAAACATGCTTCTGGAAAGCTTTTCCAGAAGCTGTGAATGGCATTCACTGAGATGCATGCTTTATATATGAAAGACAACTTACTTTTTTATGTCTACCCTCAGTTATTTTTCAGTTTTCTAAATGCAAGATGGCAGCAGATAGTAATAATCTGATTTGTCTCAGTATTTTAAAGACTTGAAAGGCCTTTGATCTAACTGATCATGTTATGTTGGAGAGATTACATTTGTACTCGAGATGGTTTCCAAACTAAACAACTGGAAAAAATGTGGAGGTTTTTCTCCTTGTTTAACCATGAGACCGTTCCTACCACATATCAGATTACACAGTCTACACGTAAACATGTTTCTAAATCCACTCAGCAATGTCAAACAATGATTTACTTGATACATTATAGCACTTATATGTAGTTCTGAGTAAAAGAACTATAGGAAAGACAAGGAGTCAGAAGAATATAGTGTATATTGTTCTACAGAATGCCTGTATGCTGTCAAATAAATGATCCAGATTCACTGTGTCTTCAACTGACTCCTCATACTCTGAAAACTGGAAATAACAGGTGGAGAGGAAAGGAAGGGAAGAGGTATAAAATTGAGCTGTGAATTAATAACATTTACCTCTATACATACCTATGTATAGGTATAGACAAATGTCTTTTCCCTGCTTTATGTATGTGTATATTCATACATGAGGGAAAAATCTGAGGATAGCAATGGTGCCTTCCTTTGCTTAGAAGTGAGACACTCTCAAACAGGAACAAAGATGCACAGATTCCATTACTTTTATGGTCTCATTATTTTGGTTCTCTGAAGATAAAGAAAGGCCCCTCAGTACAGGGCAGCCAGATGAACACCTTTGCATAACTAATAGGAAAAGAACAGAACACCACCAGTAACTGGTTTGTGAAGAAACCCCTGAGATTATATTTACAGGCTATAGAGGAGTAGCTTAAAGGCAAATGTTCTTCCTTATTTTGCACTTTGCTTTTTATATTTATAAGGCACTTCGGAAGTGCATTATATACTGCATTGTATTATTGTCCATGGTTGATTTGTGGTGCTGTATTGAGCCTGTTTTGCCTTTAGGATACAAGTACTCTGAAGCACTGATCTGAATGTTTGGCACAATTCATCTATTGTAAAAGCATCATGTACAGTTAACAATAAAGTTATAATAATGTGCTGGTTTACTCTTGACACTGTATTCTAGACTGACTCAATAAAAAAAGTATTTTGGCCCATATTTATATGAAAAAATAGAGTAATATACATACTGAACATGTAGTAATACAAGTTTATTTAGTCTGATTTCAGAATTTTCTGTGTTACTGAAATGCAATTTTAAGAGAAAATTTATTAAGAGTGTGACGTTAATATTTCCACTAAATCACCTGGATATATTCAATTTACACTGAAGATGTTTCAGAACTATAAATCAGAGCATTATTGGCACTAGAAAAGTGTTTCTCTTGCCCAGATGAGTGCAGGCCATAGACTGTGATTTTTCATTACTTTCTGATGGTCCATTAATCAGCTATTCTATCTATAACCAAGATACGTTGTGGTTCAACGCAAAATTATAGGTACAATGCAGGAATCAAGGTAAGGTGCTTTGATCTATATTACATCAGGGATCAAACTAGAGAAATATTATTGGCTTTTTTGTCCCATACACATATAAGGAGCAATAAGATGTGAAGAGATGTCCCAATACACTCACAATTCTATGAATTAAATGCATCTAGCAATTATCCATCTTCATATAACAGAGACCATAATTTCCTTCTTATTTGCCTCTCTGGAAATGGCTACTGTTAGTCTCTCACATCCCTCTTTACCCAGCCCTGCTTCAGAACTAGTCCACTGGCCTCTGCTAGGACTTACTTTCCTCTCCTTACCATGTGAATTCTCAGGACCCAGGCCAGCCCAACCATCTGAGGTACCTAACTTCGGTGCTCGGGCTTCACCTCTGGTCAACAGAGAGAAACTTTCCATTAAGTCATCTCTTAGAACAACTGAATGTCCCTTTTTTTTCTTACTGTCCATGATACCTAGGAAGACCACACAAAGCACCTCAGATGGAGTCTCTGTCTGGAAGTGTGATCCAGAGCCCAGGAGCTGTATTGTATCATGCTAATGTGCATCTTTTTATAAGGCACTTTTTATAGGCATATCACAGACTATAAACATACTTGGAAAAAACCACTTGCATACAAAACAAGTCAAATGATCTATGTGCACTCTGGGGATACCAACACCATATCCCAATGTGTCTCCATCACATGAAGCAGATAATTTCATCTTTGATTCTTTTAGGCATATCCTACTTCTCAGAAAGCATAATCTGTTTCCTTCTGTCTAGAATACACACCAACAAAACCTCTGCTCCCTTTACAGAAGAAAATAATTGGTGAAAAAAAAAACAGAAAAAAACTCCAGCTAAAGAACAACTTAACCTACCTAGTGAGATTTCAAACATTTTCAGTTTTTCTTTCAGGCTTTTCAAAATTTGTAAGCATCAAGGGACAGAAATAAAAAAATGTTAGCTTAACAATCTTGCATTCACAGGAAAAAACAATGGCTTGATCTTGGGGAAATATCAATACATTTCCTCTTTCACCTGTTTATTCTTCCCTACTGCTCTTCTGTTCTGTACGTTCAGTACCTAACATCGTGCACTGTAATATGCATTGTCATTCCAGTCATATGGTAAGTAATGTGATTGACTTCTGTCATATATAGTTTGTTCTTCCATCTCTGGTTCTACCAGATATATCACATTTACTAAACAAACAAACAAAGAAGCTTATCAATTTATGGATTCACAAAGAATACGGAGTTATAATGTATACATTGACATTTTGGTTGCTCTAATGCATTTTACAGGAAGATTTAGAAACCTATATTCCACCTTTTTTTTTTTTCCTCAATTTCCATTATGCATGTTGTAAAATTTAAAATAGATTTCTAATCTCAACATTTACCACTTTAGTTTAAATAAACCTTGTTAGGAACTAATAGGCCAGAAATAATTTATGTGACATCAAGTCAGATATCTATTTTCACATCATAATTCATACTGAGTAATATCTAGAGAAATATTGTAGTATAGCTTTTCATAGGTGAATATCAGCAACATTCTCAAAGTCCTTTGTTTCTTTCAGTATAAACTATTTAAGAAGGAAAAGTCCCAGATATTAATTCTTCTCAAACTGCATTGGCTTTGAAGCTCATTTATCCATATCCTAGTCCATAATGTATTGCACTACATCTGTCTACTTAGGAGGACTTGGAAAACCTATAACCTGCCCATGTCCCTCAGATGCAAAAAAAAGGGATGATTCACATGAGCAGACTTGTAAGAAATCTTAAATTAAAGTCTAAAGCAAAATCTAAAATTATGCAAGTGGGGATTAGTATATTGCCATAATTTCTCACAGGGATTGCATTTGTCAGCCAAATGATGTTGTAATGCTCTGCATCCTAAAGTCAGAGCACCACTTTGCCATGAAAGAAAAATACAAAACCCACAAAATTCCATTCCAGGGTCTGACATAAGGTGCTGTCAAGCACAGAGCTTGCAACTGTGACAATGGCAGCTGTTCCCTTTGGCAAAAAAACATCTGGGAAAACTATGCAGAATGAGAGTTGTTATCTTTCTCACACACCATGATCTGAATGGAAGGATGCCCAAAATATTAGCCATATGAATGAAAGAAGCTTCTAGAGCTGGTAAGCGGTTTAAGTCTGCATTGTTTGATCAGTCTGTACTTGTTAAATGGAGAACGCTAACGAGCTGAAAAGAAAAAAAAACAAACCATAATCTTGTACAAGGGAAAATGATCTCCTCAGTACTTACTGTAAATACACAAGTGTGTTTCATAGGGTCATCCTGCCTACTCCAAGGGCACCCTCACCTAGGGAGATTAGACATGTCTCTGAAGGCATGTCACTCATATAGGCAATAGGAATACTGTGTTCAGTTCTGGGGCCCTCATTATAGGATAGACACTGATATGCTGGAACGTGTCCAGAGGAGAGCTACCAAGCTCGTGAGGGGTTTAGAGAACAGGTCATATGAGGAGAGGCTGAGGGAGCTGGGCATGTTTAGTTTGGAGAAGAGGAGGCTGAGGGGGTACCTCATTGCCCCCTATAACTACCTGAAAGGAGGTTGTAGAGAGGTGGGTGTTGGCCTCTTCTCCTTAGTAACTACTGACAGAAACAGAGAAAAATGGTCTGAAGTTGCAGCAGAGGAGGTTTAGATTAGATATTAGGAAAAAATTCTTTACGGAAAGAGTGGTGAGGCAGTGGAACAGCCTTCCCAGGGAGGTGGCTGAGTCACCATCCCTGGACATATTTAAGAAACAGGTAGACCTGGTGCTTTAGGACGTGCTCTAGTGGCAGGCATGTAGGGGGTTATTTTGTGGTTTTGAAGTCATGTTTGATCAGGGTATTTAGGTGTTTGGGGGTTTTTAGGTGTTCTTTTTCTTATGGGTATGGTTGGACCTGGTGATCTAGGAGGTCCATTCCAACCATGAATATTCTGTGATTCTATGGTCTCCTAAAGAAACATCAACCAACATTGGGCTGGAAGATTTAAGTTATTTTTTCAGAAGCAAGTACAGTGCCTGTGCAAGACTGGCTGTACTGCATGGGGAGTTCAGGGCCAGAACAAACTCAGCAGTGCAAGCACAGATTTTTCCCAGGCTGTGCTGTGAATAAGCGTGGACCTCTCTCTGACAAGACTGGCACTAAAGGTGAAGGGGTTCTTCAGTTTCCAAATCAATTATTTCTTCTGTTAGACTGAGATCTTCAACTCATTTTTCACTAATGGTCATCACGGATCTACAGCTTTCAGTCATTACCAACACAGATCTGAAATGAAGAAGTGAAATAAAGGTGAAAGGCTTCATAGCTGTATGTTAATTTTTAAGGTGTACATTTTGACAGATTAAACATCCTCTCTGCTGACTAGAACACAGTTAGAATTTTCATATTATCGCTTTTTGGGAAAGCAATTAAGAATTAATTACCTGAACTGCTGTCTAAAAGGTACAGTCTCTTCATAAAATCAGCTACTCAGTCAGACGTCCTCAAGTGCGTAAATATTCAGATAGACCACCTTTACATGGAATGCAAAGTGTGTTTTCTGTAAGTACAAATCTCTATGAGTTTGTACACAAAGTACTAGGCTATTGCTTCCTCAAAATACCCATCACAACATTTCTAAGGAAAATTAGTTTCAGTTTTTGCAGGAAAAAAAAAAAAAAAAAAATCAGGGCACCCAAATTCAGAAGTAGTAGTATAACCTTCATGAAAAACCACCAGAAACTTTGTGCATAAACTGTTATTGACTGGGTAGCTTGTCAGATTTTTCACAAGAGAACAAGCTGTAGAAATTTCTGTTTGATTTTGCTATATGTGGATTAAGGCCACTGAGGAGAAAAAAACCTTTCAGACATGCAACTTTGACTGTGATTTTGTTCTGCATATTACTCTATTTAGTGTGCATGCACATCATAAGATCAATGTAACTATGCACGGGGCATGTAAAACAAAATGATGATAAACAAAAACATGATAAACCCAGTAAGAATGGAGGTACACATACACCAAATCTATTTGCATTGAGTACTAATGTCTGAATATGTTCTTTCATCTTTCATGTTTGATATAAATTCTGTTGAGTAGAGTTATGAAATGTATCAATATAATAATTCCAAACTAATCTTAATAATTGACAATGAAAATATTAACAGTTGAAATGTATGGCAAAAGAAGTAAAAGGAATAGTTTTTTAACTATGCAGCTCTCTTTACTCTGATTGACTGAATATTCTGTCCCTGCCCGCTCTTCTACAAAAAGGGTGAGGACTGTAAACAGCCTTAAATAGTCAGAACCAAATGATGTAGAGGCACAAAGATCAAAGCAGTCCAAATTTCAATTATTTCATTTATGAAATACAAGCATTTTCCACATTAAAAATTCTTAGCCTGGTGAAAAATAAATTTATAAAGATCATTAAACTGCCTTTTATAAATCACCACTCAGGACAATAACTGCAAAAAGACCGAGAAATAATCCCAATGTCACAAGTGTTTTTCTTGATCCTAAAACTGTAATCACATTATCTTGAAAAAATTATATAGAAAATTAGAAGCACCTGGAAAATGGTTACTAAAGTTTAAAATAAATATAAAATTTCAAGTGAAAATAGTGCTGTTAGAACAACAAATTAATTTTATCCATAGAATATGTATAAACTGTCCAGCATATTCTCATCTAGAGATTTCCAGGACAGCCATATGGAAATTTTGGAGAAGGACTGGTTTTAGAAGCCTGGAGTTCCACCAGCAATTTATCCTGCCTGGTAAGCTTCTTAGTTCAACGTAAGTAGATAGGGAGGGCAAACACGTTACCTACGCTGGGAGATATATTCCGATATCTTCCTTCTTGACAGTTATTTTTAGTCTGCCTTGCAGAATTCAATGCAATTTGGAAACCTTAATAATATGCTTTGATTAATGTTATCAGAAACTATTTCCCAGAAGTTACATTCTAAAAACTTTTGTCACAGAATGGAAAGCAAGTAATTTTTTGATCAGTCTTAGTATAATAATATGAGAGACTCTTGCATACACATGATGCGCTTGCTATGCAAAAAGCAGATCCAGAATGTAGCTGAAAATAAAAAAGCTGAAAATATGTTTAATAACTTAAAACATTCTGTACCTGCGAAGTATCCTACAGGCTTTTCTGGTGTTCTCACATGACATAAATTAAAACCAAACTATAACAGCAACAGCTATTGGAAAGAGCAAGCCTAGAAACACTACTTCCCATAATACAAAAGAGAACCAAGGTAGTGGAACACCCCCCCCCCCACACACACACACACAACCAAAACAAACAAACAAAAAAAACCCAAACCCACAAACAAAAAAAACCCCACCTAGACAAAACAGTTATGTTATAACAGCATCCCAGGAGACCCAGAGATATAAATAGATTCAACCCAAGGTAATATCACATACCTAATGAGAGGATAAAAGGATAAAATATGTTGCACTTGGAACTAATCAAATTTGTGGGAATACTGTTTAGAAAAAACCTAAACATATTAAATACTCATTCCCTCTACACCTACATGACTTTTAAAATATTTTTATTTTCAAGGATATTTCAGTTCTTCCTGAAGTTCTGTAGGCTGCAGAACGTAACTCCAACTTAGTATTTAGCAATTTCATATGCTTAAAATTTCATCAGGAATGTTGCCAAAGCAGCCAACTTTGGCAGTCTTTGACTTTAGAGGATTATAAGGAGCAGGTTTTTCCAAACATTCTTCAGGTATGAATTGTAAATCACCAGCAAATTCAGGTCTTTAAACCTGCTCATTTGATTTATTAGCTCAAGGACTCTCTAATATTAGATTATGTAGAAGACTACATATATAACATATTTAATTGTCTTTAAATGTAATTTTCCATCCGGAAACAAGAAGGTAATTTGCTTCCTAGGCACCATCAAAATTTCTGTGGTCCAGCAGCAAAGGTTTCACAAACTGTCAGTGGTAAACACATTACAAGTCAAGATCTATGTGAGTAGTACACAGATACTGATCTCAAGTGGTGATTTGTTCCAGTTATGATGTAAATTACCCTTTGGAGATTTTTCTTTCTTCACCATAGTGGGAAGCTGAGGGAATCAACTTCTTAAAGAAAGACCAAGGTTAAATCTGTAAAGATAGGAACATAAGTCCAGGCTCAGAAACAAGTTTTGAAATAAAGGTTTTGCTTATACATTTATTGCTAAATATAATTAAGAATACCTACAGTTATGTGCAGAGAATATAATAGTGTTTTCTCCTGAGAAGTAAGGGAAATATTATTAAGAAAAGAAAACCCTCCATATCTATTAAACAAAAGACACCAGAAGAGAATGTAAAATAATTTTGTGCATAGAATTATTTTTTTAATAGCTAAACCAAGTTTGTTATAAACCATTAGTTTATACAAAATAATAACATACTCTAAAAAAAATGCTTTCATAAAGAATTGTCACCATGAACTAACAATCAAGGACAAATGACTGCATACATTCAGTATGGTCACTAATATACTTCAAAATTGCATTAATAACTTCAAATAACCTGTCTAGAATATTATTTTTTTATTTTGACTAATCCATTAATTTTGCATCGGTTGTAAAACAGAAATTCTCTTTGTTACATTAAAATTAAAATATGGCATGTCCTTAGAAACCTTTCTGCAAAAAAAGAATACAGTGAGTTTTAATGTATTCTTACAAATTGATTTGCACTTCACTATATTAAGAGATAATCAGAACAAATTTTAAAAAGACCGTTTATGCCCACCTTAGTCTTGGTAATTTAGTTAAAAGCATAGAATTATAATTGTGTTTTTACAGCACTTTTCTTGAGTTGATTTGCTAGGTTTCAAACTTTTATTCAAGTAAAACGCTAGTTACATTTGGTAAGAAATGCTTCCCAGAGTTTCCTGGATATGAGACAGCAGTGAGTCAAGATACTTACCACTAACAAAAGTCATTATTTTAAGAGGATCCAACATAGTCGACCATGGATATATAACTTTATCCACTCTACAGAATTTACTAGATCAAAAACCAAATTGCTGCTTAGTTTGAGCAGAGATGGGGGGAATATGTTGCCTCTTACTTTCCCTACATTTTATTATATTTAGGCAGAATGCAGACATTCAGTGGGGTAAAGTCTTCTAGCTAGAAGTAAATTTCCATAGGGCTAGCATTACAAAGGAGAAAGTCTTTTTCATCCCTACTGTTCAAAAACTTTGCAAACATAACTGTGGCACAAAGAGAGATCACAAGAAATAGAACTATTATGTGCCAGAATTATTTCAAAACTATTAGGCAGTGGCAGTCCATTTAGTGAGAAGGAGAATAAGCTAAAATACCTCCTCTACCATTAAACCAGTCACCTCAATCTTCTGAGAAAGGCATAAAAGAAAGAATGTGAAGCACTTGGGTTGTGCCTTTTGCATGTGCTGTTCACCATTTGCACAATGCACTTAATGCCATGCAGCCCCTACATCGAATAGAGTTCCTTTAATGATTGTAATCAAATAATCAAATAATAATAACCAACAACCACCAGTAATAATAAATGAGGAACAAAATAAACAATTAATAAATAATATATAGTAATAAATATTAATGAAGAGCGATAACAATATATTATGGACTATCACAAATTCAGATGTGACTTGAATAGTTTGATAATTACCTTCACACATTATGAAACATCAGAGTGCTGGTAGTCTCATGACTACACTAGTGCATGTACACATGCAAATCTCATTTAAAAGAATTCTGTACCCCTTTTCATAGAGATGTTACTGCACATGGGCTGGATCCATTCTTGCTCTTGCCTGGCATAAGAATTTTTTGTTTAACTTCCACACATATGTATGAAAATGTTGTAATGCTCTTTAGCAGTGAAAACTAAAATCTCAAAACTTGTGACTCCAAGTCTTATATCTCAGTCTTCATAGCACAGGAGGTGAATCATTTGTCTATTTTCTGGATCTATAATTTAGATATCTAAACTTATTTGTAATTATTATTACTATCTTTTTTATTACTGGAGTAAAAAAAAGACACCTCTGGAGAACATTCTTTGTCGTCTGAAAACAGGTATCTAAGATGAGCAAACCTGGTAGACCTCCACTGATTATAGAAGGAGTTTAAGTGATAGACTTAGGTTCAACAACTAACTTTGAGACACCTAGAACTGGAGATGATAAATCCCACCTCTCAAAAACATGAGAAGATCCTCTGACACAAAGTTAAATAACAAAAAGCTTATTTTTTCCAGATCAAAATGCTCTAAGTAGTCAATATATAAGCTCTAAGTAACCGAATTTTTCTGAGGTGCACCAGGTAGCTGTACCCATGAGCATGCCTTGTACATTACTCCTGAAGTCAGAGGAAAAGGATAGGTGCCAAGAAAGATCTCCAGGGGGTTATTCTGCACAGGAAGATTCTGTATGGAGACAGAATGACTGTCTGAAAGCCTGCAGAACCCCAATGCAGCACTGTGTGTGGAAGCATGTACTTCACTTTATGAAGGGCTTCATAAAAAGGCCAAAGGAAAAGATGCCTACATTAGGTAGACTGGGTTGTACCCAAACAGCACTTCACTTTCCTGTATTGACCCTTGATTACACTACAATGACATAAATATTGGGTTTATACCTGAATTACCAAGCCCTTAAAATTCATGTTTCAATAATGGAATTGGTGACAGCACCTCAATCGTAATAGCATAACAGTGCCATTATAATTATCACTATAGGAACAGATCTGACAACAAGACATTGGTACACTCATTAATTTCCTTGCCTGATGCAACCAGGATTCAGATACAGCTCCAAGTCTAAAGGTCAGAAGTCATATCAATCTGCTCCATAAATGTTTATTTTAGCGAGATGCCGTGTCATAAGGGGATGGCAGAGAAAAGCTTATGTATTCATCTGGTGACCCTGAAGCAACAAATTGAAAATGTTAATAAACATTTAGATTAATTTCTGTAACTTTTTTGTTTAGCATAATGGTGATAAAAAATATCTGAAGAAAATTCAGTACATTAACACATCATTAAAAGGTTTAGCAGTGGATTTGTTCTTACTGCATTTAGAAAGTTTACTCATAGGAGGGTATCATATGAACTAAAGCTTGCTATTACTTAAAGAATTGTTGTTTCATTATCTTTAGATTGCAGTGTTAATATGTAAGGACCTGATTTTTTTAACCTTGTGAGCTTTAACTTGCAGTTGCCTTCTTGCTTCAGGAATTTAGGTTCTCTGAAAGCTTGTTCACTTAAGCAAACTGTGAGATAACTCATATAACTTGGATATCAATGAATTTTTAGTTTGCTGTGTCTTAAGCAATGATTATATGACATGATTTTTTTTTTTTTTTTTCATGGTGGTAAAGAAAGGACAGATGAAGACCACCATAATAAATTATACTGTTTGAATAAAGATATACAATGGAAAACTAGTAAACACCAGTAGAAAAGATGCATCAACGTATTTTTTTTTTCTTTTCTTCTGTGTATGTGCTTTGTCTAGAAGCCTACAGTAACTGCAGTTAACTTTTGCTAGACCATCACTAACTGACCAGAATTCTCAAGCTTGATTAATGTGAACAATTGAGAATGAAATCCAGTTGAAAGATATAGACAATTATTTATTTATTTAGGTTCTTGGGAGGACTGTAAAAATCTTTCATTAATTATTCTTGCTTTTCCTGTTCCAGTATGTTTTCATCTTAACATACATACATGACAACTTATAAAACTAATTCTAGATGGTCTTTCAGTGTTTTCTGTCATCATCTCCTATGTGCTAACAAGGTTTTAATGCATATAAATCCACAAAGACCATGCTGGCATGTTTCATTATTGATTCAAGCTTATTATTTGACAGACAATACCACATGTAAAAATTCCCTCAGAAAATAGTCCAAACCACATTGTGGACAGAGATATGGGATTCAATCAATACGAAATTTAAAGGCTACTTGAATTTGCATATTTTTTCATGTAATGAGTTGCTAACAACTACTGATTTCCTACGTGAAACAAATCAATACCCCTGTCCTACCTCCACCCATGACCCTCTCTGCACCACGAGCTCAGTGCAATGTGCATTACAAAAACTGGAAGTCCTTCAGGAGACCTTCTAGAGAGCAAAATGCTTTTGCGTGTTCCTCTAGGACAAAACATGGGTGAAATCATGGAAGAGTCACAAGCTGTGAGGTTGATTACTACTGCCTATCTTTCAAAGGAAGTTGGTTTAGAGGCAGTGTAGATGGTTTTGTCCAATGACTTAAATGGCCTCTGCAGTTAATCATCCCTGGCCTGTGAGTCAGCCCAGCCCAGCAGCTTGGATCAGTTCTTGGACAGGTAGCAGGGAGGCAATCAAGACACAGTGAAACTTGAAGTAATGATCATTACAGAAAATGAATGGGAGAAAGAAAGAACATCCCTCATATGTAAATCTGATAACATCATTACATGATCAATGTTGGGTAGCTTGCTCATTTTGTTTTCTTTCAGAGATGTCAGCACTGGCAACCGGGAAGCAAACAATAACAAATCAATCCTGGTTTTCCTGAATGTAATTAGACACTAATATTTGTTACTGTGTTTTCTAGAAATAACGCTATTCACTGTCATATTTTCAATACTTGGTGCAAAAAACTCAGGGAACTTAGAATGGAAAGACTGCATATGTCAAATTGCATCTGAAACACTAAGTACACTGGAGATTAGAAAACAAAGATGTACCAGTTCTGGTTTTGTTTTGTTTCTTTTTAACATGGGCAAAACTGTTTTTTCTTCTTTCAAACTCTCCTTGCTTTCTTGTAGTTAAATGATTTTAACCAAAAATGAGCAATAAAAAGTCACTACGTACCCATCACAGACATAATATTTCCACCCACAACAGAGATGTGAACAGAAGTAATGTCATTAAGGAAGTATGTCCTTAAGTGTCAGGAATGAAGTCTAGAAAATTAAATTACAGACAGGCTCAAACAGTAAGAGCAGTCAGAGTGAAGTTTCTCGGAACAATGGACAGGGACAATGGAGAGTCAAATCACTGTAATAATTCCTATTCCTGCCATAAGGACAATGGATTATATGATTCAGAAGTATTTCATGAGCAGGAAATGTGTAATGTGCTGGGTGAGAAAGAAGAAAAAGGCATCTGCACTTTGGAAGGATTTGTAGTCACAGTGTCCCCTTCCAGCTTTAATGTAAAAATTCTGAAATTGGGTACCGAAGGTCAGCATGGTAGTGCTGGTTAATATACAAAAAAATAAAACTGATTTTGCCACATTAAGTAACATTTCAGAAGAGAAAATGATGACTTACTACAGAACTGTAATTGTTTTTTCTGGTTTTTGATTAAATTAAATGGGTTGCTGAGATTCCTTCAGTAACTTTAATAGTTCTACAATGAAATGATGTGGAAATTAAAACATCACTTTCTCCATCATGAGCGAAAAATAGCAGATATGAAAGAATGATGGCAGTACATGCAGACAAACCATGTGTGTCTGTAGTGAACTGTAGAGTAGTGTTTAAATATATTTAAAAAAAGAAAAAATCCATAATGTAGCCAGAAAGCACTTAATAAATTAACCACTTTGAAGCAAAAATTTCAATCACATATATTCCTACAGCAATAAACAGAATAATAACAGCCCTTATTTATCCAGTAATCTAATAAAATTGAAAAGAGATTTAACATTTTTGGTATTAATTATTCCAATTTTAGACACCACTCTTGGAATGGAAAAGGTAAATTTTGGAGAACAACTATTTTATCCTACCAAACCTTCATTATGATGACCCTTTGCTTAGATTACAATATGAAAAACACAGGTAATAGAGAGGTTGCTGATCATAGTTTTAACTAGTTTCCATGAGGTTCATGTAAAGAAAAAATATTGGTTTATAAGTATCTATTACACCTTAAATAAATTCATGATACTCACAGAATTCTAGATTCTTACATGTCTATAGTTATATGCACAGATAGAAATATGTCAGGCCTCACACATTTATAACTGCTTAATACCCAACTTAACCTAACAATTACCTAACAGAAAATTATTTACCTTGCATTAAAGGGAGCTTTTTTAAGACTTATTGTACATACACATATTCCACTGCTAATACATGTGTCCTTCATGGGGTAGAGCTTAAAGATTTGAGCTTAATAGTATCCTTTCTGTGCACACTCTTGTCTAATCTTTGCATTTGAAGGGAAAGTCTTACAGAGGCTCACAGTAACTGCACCTGCATTGCCCACTGACCCCAGACAGGGAGCAATGCAAGGCTACAAGGGAGAGATGGGTTCTGGATTATCTACAAAATGCAAATAAAGCCAGTATGCCTGAGAGAACTAGCTACTCTGAGTAGCTTTTTCTCTTTTGACAATCAGTCGTGCATATCCCAACTAGAAGAACATTTCATCTTGTGGTACAGTGCCAGAATACCAGAAAAGCAAACAAAGCACCATGGTGCTGAATGAAGCCCTCACGGTGGACATTTCGGAGCATTATGTGACCATTGGAAATATTAATGGATGTCTGTATATTTGTTTCTTGCCTACATTTACAGTGGCTGCTGTTTCATCAGGTATGCTCAGACCAATGTTAATAGGCTTCTTTCAGATTAACTTCCTTTTGCTCTTCTTTAACTCAGTTATTAGAGATCTAACACTCCTAGTGCATTGAGAGTCTGTCTTAGGTGACTTTTCTCATTGGTCTTCAGAATTATTCCGGGTCCGTTCACTGAAGATGATAAAATGAAGGAAACTCAGTTTTAGCAATCTTTATGGACCTTCTCCAAAGTGTGACAACAAAACTGCTTTCATCTTGATTTGCTCTCAGTGGGAAGGAATGTCTCTAAACTTCTTGTACCTTTTAAACAACAGTTTTCTTGGAAAGGTGTGGAAATCTGCAGCGTACCCCTCTCTTGGTTAGTTTCTCATACAGCAGCTGATGCATTTTGCAGCTGGAGCTTTGCAGACTCCTTATTTTTCCTTGACATTTTGCCAGAGGCTCATCTCAGCTGGGTTGCAGGGGTTCAGAACCAGTCCACGGTAAACTGCAGTCATCATGCAGCTAAGCTTAAAAGCTGAAGCACCTCAAAGCTAAGCTAGTCCCTAGATATATTCTCTCCTTAATTACTATTTTTTTTCCTTTTTTTCCTCAAAAATCTTGTTGTGCTTCCATTGCTTTCAGAGAGTAATGTGGAGACTTCTCTTGTGACTAATTTTGGTCCTATAAAGTTTGCTCAATTGCCACAAAGTGCCATGAAGGAGAGTGGAAAATGTGTCTATATTCAAAAGCATTTAGTTCAAATCCTACCAAAGTTCTATTTTTCATTTAGGAAAGCTGTAACCTCTAATCAATTATATTTCCAGTTATACTGTTTTAAGTATGAAGTGGATAAGCAGAAGAAAGAAAGGTCCAAAAAACGTGACTCCTTGATCACATTTAGCAACCATATCTTCAGCTGTAATCTCCAGAAAAATCCTCTTGCTATTGTCACTGCTATTTAAAGGTAAATAAGGGCTGTGGAGGAGATGTGCGTTCTTCAAATTGAGAGATTCAGTCTCCATTAATTATCTCTGACTCCCAAAGACAGGACATTTAGACCAGTTCAGAAGGTTTAAAAAATATTTTTGCACTAGTTTTCTTACAAAGCATTGTTACATTTTGAACATATGACACGGCAGACCAATAGCGCACAATTAATTCACAGTCAGAGGGAAGCTTACCGCACAAGGGCAACAGGATCTGGCTTGTTATGAAACAGAGCTACAAAACATTTTTTGATAGCTTTTTGACCAAGAAGTAAGAAACAGAAAAAAACTTTGGAAAATCTTTCTACCAATTAAAATAAACTACAAAAAACATTGTCTTAAAATTGGGTGGTGTTGATTTTAAAAATAGTTTCTATTCTTGCTCAAGGCAAGTTCTACAGACTGATTGCAAAAGCAATGAAAAGAAGATGCTGACACAATGTCAACTTTAGAGTAATAATTGAACTACTATAATAATCTGTTTAATTGTTGTTTACTGTAATTAAAATCTCATGGCACACCAGAGTTGCAGTTTTCTTTTCCATGTCAGCAAGGTTTCCTTTTATAGAACAGTTTGTCCAAAGCAACCGGTGATGTTACAAGACAGACATTAATCAAAGGACCTTACAAAGCTACACCTGGTATCCTTGAGGCAAAATGTTTGCCAAAGCACGATCCACACATAAATTGAAGCACAGTGGGAATGGGGGCATTGTTATGCTTGAAAGGAAAAATTTTCCAATTCATTTTTAAATATCTATTATATGAAGGAATATTCATGAGACAATGTTATTCACTTAATGACCAAAATACCTCTCATTGAGAAGACTGACAGCTAATTATAATTAACAAGACCAATAATTTTCCCATATCCATTTTCCAGATGTTAATGTAAACTAGATTGACAACAGAGACAGACATAACAAAGGAGTCTAAGAGGATTCATTTGCACCTGCTCAACACCAAAACATCACAGAGGTCAGCAGAAAATTCAGAGTTAATTTTAAGATTTTGAGATGTTGAAATGACATCTGGCCTCAGTGAAACATTGAGGGCAAACTCAATGAAAATTTATAACATGAAAGAAATCTGGATTAAAAAAAAAATAAATTCCCTAAAGATAATTAATATCACTTTTATAGAGTGCATCAGTAATGCTGAAGCTTAATGTGAAATAAACACTTGAGTCAAGTTAATCTGATGCTAAGATGATTGGGCAATTTATTACAGCTTAAGAAGGACGTTGCCACCAGAACAGGAAATAAAGGTTTTAAAACTTGGGGTAATTATTTTCAATCAGAGCTGCTTTCAAGGTCAAATGTTTAATACTAGCCATTATTTTCTCTCTGCTAACTTTGGCAGGCATTTCACATGTCTCATCCATAAATAATTAAAGAAGTAACTGCTGTATCAGCTTAACCTTTGGAGAAAAACTTGAGTGTCCAAGCTAAAGATTTTATTAGGTTTTTAGTGTCCCCAAAAGACAGCAATATACAGTTTATCTGGCCTAACAAATACTGCCTATTGCCTTCTAATTCAAAAATATAAACATTTCCTAATAAGGTTTCTTTGTGATTTATTTTTCCATTTGGACCATACTCAGCTACTTCAGCAAATTAAGATAAATTGTGAAACCAAAAGCTCACTGTAAATGCAACCTGTTAACACAAAAGAAATCAAATGGAATTTAAGGTGCTGGCAGCCAAGGATGAAGTAGTATTTGATGTGGATTTCATTCTACTAATATTATAAATATTTGAAGAAAAAAAAACCAAACAATATTGGGAAGAGAGTGGAGGTACTGGGTTTGTTTTCAATTAACTTGTTATAGAAAGGTTTGTATCTAGTAATGACTTTATATTAGTTACATATTTATATAGGACTATCTATCATAGACTGGAATGTTGGCATCAAAGACCAAAAATAAGTGAGGGAAAAAAATGGGTTATAACATGTTATGCTATTAAATTCTGAAATGAGCTTTACTTGCTGAGCATCAGCATCTTGCACCAGGGTGTTCATGTTCTCTGTATTAATCACATTTGGCTGTTCAGACCACAAATTCAGCAGAGGTTCTGTACAACTATATATATTCATTCACATTCAGTAAATGTTGAAGTACATGCTTAGCACTTCTTCAAAGCAAAATAAGAGAATTATATGCTTGTTCTAACACTACGGGAACTTTTAAGTTTTCCTCCATTTTTTCTTTTTTTCTTTTTTTTTTTTTTTTTTTTTGAGTCTGCTTGTATTCAAATCAGGGTTCTTTGTGAGGTCATACGTAATTTGTGGAGTTAACCAAGGAATCGGTATCTTACAAGTACTTAAACATAAGTTGAGGTTGATTTTTATACATTAAGAAGAAGGTATACAAAGAAGGTATAAATTGAGAGGAAACCTTGAGAATAGTAAGAGAAGTCATCATAAGTCATAAGAATAAATCAAGAACATCATATAGATACACACATATACAACAATGATTAAAAAAAAAAAAGGAAATAAAAAGAAGTAGGAATTCTCTTCAATACTGGTGAAAATATGTGGCCGTTAAAGACAAAAAGAAAAATTATATGAAACCAAATATCTATGCTCCTTTAAGAAGTGTTTTTGAAAATTCTGCACAGTAGTACTTATATTGAGGCCCTGAGTCAGCAAAATAAGTAAGCACATGTACTCCTTAATTAAACATAAGAAAATTAGAGCTAAATCCTTCACCCAGGAGCCCTCAGCCTTAAAGTTCTTTTTTTCTGTTTGTTTTTGATAATTTTTAAATTACTCTCTTTTTTTATATGTTATTATACACACAAAAGTGAATGTCTAGTTAAAGTTTCTCTGCATTAACTTGAATCTTACATCATTTTCCAATGTTTCTCAAGCTCAGAATTTCTTGCTGAACTGTATGTAATGCATTTATGTGAGATTTGACTACTCATGAGCAAATATATCACTGTCTACAACAAAAAAGAGAAGAGTAAAGAAAGTGTATCTAATAAAAATTTCCAGTCTGCACAACCTTCTTGCTTAATTGCCTTTTGCTAAAAGTAATTCAGAGAAGTTGTTAAAACCTTTCTTTTGGCTGTGGTCACAAAGGAACCATGTTCACACTTACAGACATTCTAATGGAGGTAATAACTTCTCTACTGCAACATAGTAGTCAGTTATTATTAACTATTAAACCAATTACTGAGGATTGACATTTGAAAACTAACTCTTGTACATAGTACTCTAAAATTAAATGCCTACCGGTTCACATTACAGCAACCATTGGGGAATATATGTTGGCATACCACTGTCTAGATTTATAAAAAGAACCTCACATTAACATGGTGTCTTTTGAGTAATTCTGCAGGATGCATTACAATCACAGTCTCCAGGACAGGGTTAATACAGAAACTTATTTTAACATTTTTCCTCTCTGGAACCCAATAATTTAGAAAGCAGCTTGCTTTTCCCCAGGAAAATAAATAAATAAATAAATAAATAAATAAATAAAGTTGTGCTTAGAGTTTTCCATATGTCATTCCTTAAAAAATATTTTCTTAATTTAGAACAAAGTCCTCAAATAAAACTGAATATGTATTTTGGTAACAATGTCTAGAAGAATGTTGCAGAAACTGCTCCCACGTGGAAGACCTGCAGTTTTTCTCCAAATTTTTTAGAATTGCTCCATTACCTGAAACCATGCAACTTTTGCAGCTTTCAAAACTGGGACAATGCAGGCACAAAATCTGCTAAAACAATATAATAATATCTTATCTTGCTATTGGGGTATTAATAGTCATAGATGACATATGACAAATCATAGACTAGAAAACACAAACTAGACAGACCGATCCTGTCTATGTTGAAGAACTTAAAATTTGATGATAAAACAACATATCTCAGTAGACTGAAAAGACAAGAGAAAGAAGTTCTATCATCTGCTCCACAGTGGACCTCTTCATTCTTCAGAAAAATTCAGTGCCTTGAAAAGTAGGATCCCTGGAGACTCTATTGTGATATTTTGCAATGGGCCATCAAAATAGAAACTACCTGCTTCTGCTTGTAGAGAAGCAAAGCGTCTTGGCTTTTCGTTGCTCAGTAGTTTCCAGGCTTTCTTATTCTTCCAGCCCTGCTGGGAAAGCACAAGTGGCACAGCTTTAAACAGCTGGATGCCAGGTAACAAAAAATTCCATGTCCACATGAGAAACCTGCATCTTTATGCACTCAAGCGATTCCCTTGGCCATAAATCTACTTAATAGCTCCAGCTGATGGCAGAGGGAGGTTGAAGGGGAAGACTGAACGCAGTGGTTTAACTTCTGAGTTAACATTAGCTTCTAGAAAAAAACTTATCTTCAAAGAGATAAACCCTAGTTATAGGCCTGTTGTTAGTCCCACTCAGCAGTGGCACCTCTCCAGTTCCTCAGAAGGGAAATCACAATGCTTTCCAATTTCAAGCTTCTTTAATTTGTCTAATCCCAGATGTCATATCTTTCCAGTGCCATGGAAGAGCAGAATATTTTTACATCATATTTTAGCAGATGGAATCCTTTCCAGACAAATTTATCACTGACAGATGGCTGACCCTTATTTACTGATGAAAAGTTAGACACAGAGATAAACTTCAGTCAGTTAAAATACCCAAATTTTCTGCATGAAGATGGCAGGGTACCTCTTCCCTCATCATTTTCATCAGCAGCAACAGGTCATCAGCTTCTAGCAGGTCAAGTGCTAGCAATCAATCAATGGATCTTCATATGAGATTGTAACACCTTCTGAATTGAAACGTAAGGCTAGCCAGCAAAGGATTTAGGACTTTGAAACCACAATTCATAAGGAATATATTAAACTATCTTTTAGTGACACTAATCCTGTATTTTAAGTGAATCCATTTTTCAGTGTTTAAATGATAAAAGCCCTGTGTACAATGGGGCAAATATACAACAGAAGGTCAAAAGGTTTGCAAGTGATACAGATACAAATAATACATTACATACATTATTTATTGGCTACTTTCTTAATTGAAGAATAAGATCTGGAGCTAGAAAGCTTACATGGAATTAAAATTTCTCTATTCAGGTAAAGATGAAGACCATCAACATATTACCAAAGTATCAGAAAAACCCTTACCTTGTCTACTGAATGTATAGGCTTAAATTTCATCCCAGAGCAATTCTGTACCATGTTCAATATTTAACAGTCTAGTAGTTGGGTTCTACTTTTGAAAATGGTGTTAAACTACTTTTGAAAATGGTGTTAAATGTTGCATACAAAGAGATTTGGAGAATTAGAAAGGAAAGATGCAAGGAAGGATAGAAAGCGGGTAACCCTGAGCTGATAATTCCTGGACATGAATTAGATAACAAACATGAACTCCAAGAGATACAAGTGATCTGGCAAACAATTTGTTAACTGTGCCGTGTAATGTTAAATTACAGGTCCCTGAAATAGCTCTGACTGAAAAAATAACAAACCAATGACAACCAATGCAAGCCTTATTACCTTCTCCAGCTTTTGCCTGTAAAAGAGTAGGATCTTTTAAAATTATCTTCCTGTCTGTGGACTACCATATGCATCCTACCAGTAACTGACCTATCCCCTGTCCCATTTCACAGAAAGATGTTTCTCAGAATCTCATATAGTAGCTAATACAATTTGTAAAAAAGTCAGCTCCTCTCCCCAGGTAATAAGAGGAAATGCACATAATATAATTGCTTGTTTGCTGTCATTTTTCATGAATATATTTTAAATGACAACATAAATTTATCTTCCAGAATAAAACTGGAATCCGGTCTTTCAATTCCCAGTTTGTAAAAATGTGTCTGTATATAAGAAAGGATTAAAATTTATAGGGGACCTGAATCTTCATGCTTCCACATGCAGCTACTAACCAGTTGACTGGAAGGTAAGAAACTTCCTCTGTGGTCATGATATTTAATAGTTTTCCACTGATGGTTCTCTCACACCTTATTCTGGAACATCTGGCACTGGACACTGACTGGGACAATGTGCTGGCCTAGTGGGATTGATGTAATATTCAACTTCAGCACTACGTGTGGCTTAAAGACAGGCTATGTTTGACTAATCTACGTGGTATGCAGGTAGCACAAAGGAAAACAGCACTGTGACCATTTTGTGAGAATTTTACACCTTTTTCAGAAGACTGCCATAGCAACCCCGTCAGAAAAAGAATATAATGGAACATCTGACCTATTAAGATAATTTTTACCTTCAAATGGCAAGATCAGAATAAAATATGCAGTATTATATATGAAATACATAAATGAGAAATATATATCACCTTTACTGAAATATATTTATATGTATTTCATCTTCATTGGCAAACATTGAACCAAATATTACACAATAGGACTCTAAATGAAACATAGCACATACTATAAGGCCTTCTTAGTTTCCAGCATCTTTAACATTTAGCCACTAGTTTAAAAATAAAACTTATCTCTCTTTGCTTTCTTTAGCTGCATTTTAGCCATACTTTCTTCTGCAAAAATGTCAGATATCTGAAATTCACAGAAAAGGCAGCCATAATTCCATATAAAGACATGTTTTGGGCAATATATGACAGAAGAAACTGAAAGGATTGCTGATTATGGAAAATGTGCATTATTTTTTTAATCTCTCCTGCAAAGATGAGATTCCAAGAGCATTAGACGGACATTATTCTCCTATTTACCCTCAAACAGGAATCAATCTCTGAACCTTCAACACCATGAACAGACTTCTGTGATTTAATGTGCAGGGTCAAAATTCCTTGGAAAATTTCCAGAAAAGGGTGTATGAAATAAGCTAGGAGATCTCATCAATTTGGCAAGCACCATCAGTGGAGCCTATCCTTGATTAGTCTATATCTGTGGTCACAGATGGTACCTTAAGTATTAGTTTTAGACTGTGGGAAATAAAGGAAAAACTGCCTTTTGTAAAAGCTGCAAAAATGTCTTATAATTTATTGTATCGGGTTACCCACATATAGCACCTATCTCTGCATTATAGCTATGGCATAATATATCTTCCCCTATCAAATGGTTCAAAGTTAAATCTGAATGTTAATATCTAATTGATATCAAGCTACTTAAACTGGACTCTTGAAGGAACACTTTAAGGATCATGGAAATGCTGCTACGAACTGACCACTAATGAGAAACTCTACCTTCCACAAATTCTCTATTTTCCTCAACCATAACTGTTTTGGCAAAGAACACAGCATTTCCTAGTATGGTGACTGACATAAAGCACACGTGATCAGACATGTTGCTGTAAAATTCTGAATGAATGTGTTCAAGATTAGTTTTCTTGTTGCTCTCCCTTGACTTTAGCAAGTAAAATTAATTCAACCACATGTTGAAATATAAAGAATACTGAAATACTAACACACTGGAGGAACTCTAGCACAAACAGCTTTCTTCACAAGTGTGATGATGCATAACCAGTGGATATTTCTTATCTAAGTTAGAAAACACACAAAAAGGTTGTGTATGCCCTGTAACTGTAATCGCATCTTCCTAGCTGCACTTTTCCAAGTGAGTTGCTCACTTTTCCAAGTGAGATAATACAGAAAGGCAGAATTAAAGCATTCACCTGTACTAAAAACAATACTTCAATTATCAAAGGAAGATATTTCAAACCTTTCTTTAAAACTAAAATGGATGTCCAGGACAGGACTAGACACTATAAAATAAACAATTTTCATGTCATTTCTAGGCAGAGCTACACAGAACTAAGACATTCAATATTAAGCAAATGAAATTACATGTAATAATCTCTTTTACTTGCTGTCTACAAAGTAGCAAATTGTAAAATTCAAATAATAACAATTTTTTTTTTTTTTTTTTTTTTTTATGGTATCTGTAACTATACCAAGAAATTCGACCCCCAACTTTAGCTTAAATAAATTCAGAATTTCAATAAGGAAATGACTGCTATGCACAACAAATAATAGCAGCTAGTTTGAACATCAGCCTTAGGGTAACTTATTTCCTGAAAAAGTAGTTTAAGCTGAAATTTCACTTTCATTGCTTATTTTATCAGTTAGCTTTTTACTACAACACTTCAATGCTCTGTGGAATACATTTTCACACTAAAGTATTGCTAGATCGAGTCTCTGTTTAACACTCACACTTTTCAAGATGCATATTTATCAAAATAAATGTTGCCATAGAATACATTTACAAACTTTAGTAAACAATTCACTCTGAAAAGAGGGAAAGTACATACAGAACCACATTCCTAAAAGGAAGTCTGCAAAGCCAGTAATAATTACTTTAAATGGATTATCAAATGAGATTCTGAAAATTGTAAATTGGCTTCACCCTTTATTTTTGTGTGCCAGTGCTATATAGGTAATACAGCAACACTGACTTGCAAGAATTTTTTAAGGCAAGCAGGTCTACTCATTTTTATTTAGTACTTAGCCAACACTTTCCCACAGGTTCATTTTCTCCTTCTTATTGAGGAAATTCTGTTTGCAAAATTTATTCTTCCCACAAAATAAAAAATACCTTCTTTACAGAGCAGGAGTTCTATAAGTCCCTGTTTCTCCCTTTAAATTAACATTGGTCTACATCTTCATTAACAGAGTTAATTGAGCAAAATATTTAGTTCTGAAAACCAGTTCTCACACCTTGCTATTCCAACAGGTTCTGCTCTGGACTTGTTAACTGAGAACTGCTAGCATTTGGAGTGCATTAGGAGAGATCCTAGAGACCATCTTTTGATTTAGTTTCATACAGAAAGTATGCATATAACATGCTCTGAAATCAGTTTATTGTATGAAAAAGAGCAAAGACTGTGGGAATGACTGGGGATGCCGCTTCAGAAGTAGACTAGCCTGGTAAAAAATAAAATGCTAATGCAGATGTTTATATATATTATGCTCATTCCTAGAATAACCCTCTCTCAAGGTTGTATCAGAGCTTCCTCACTTTGTGGATGTAGCTAGACGGTCATTATAATTGCCATGACTTCACTCATCTCCACACTATTTCACTTTAACCTCTTAAAGCTTGTGATATAGTAATGCTAAGTCCATGAAGTATGAAAATGCTTTTCTAGATCTCTGGAATCCTAAAGTTTCAAGGTAAATAAGAGGTGATAAAAAGTCTTTAGCAATCTTTAATGAGACATTTGTGATGAAAGATTCTGATTGCATTTCATCTTTCTCTAAGTTACCTATTTCAATGCACTTTCTTAAGAAGTTCCCTATATTAAAGATGTTAGAGTAACTCCCCATTCCGTGATGTTTATCTCACTAGAGTATACAATGCTCCCTACATCCTTCCTCCACTCCTTCATCACAGGAGTTGCCATGTCCATCATAGTCCACTCTGGTTTAGGTGATAAGATCTGCTTTCTTAACAGGACCTCTTAATTAACATTAAGCATTCATACTTCCTGAAAACTATGCTATCTTGAATGGCTGGTTTTCAAAAGTGATATCAAGAGTAATACAGAAGCCTGATGTAGTGACTCATCACTTCCAGACACATAGTTCTTTGGGGAAAAACAGTAGAATTACAGGATTTCTATGAGATTCTGTACTTGTTCAATTTCAATGAAAATTATGCTTGCTATAGGATGCTACAATCCTATTAAAAATGCATACAGAAGAGAGAATTCTACACAATTTTAAAGACATTTCTACAGATACTTATTATATTTCTATTGAATTTTATAGGTTAAATCCTTATTATGAAGTCTAACTGTGGCCTTTGTGTTCTAGGCGATAAAGCATAATGCACAGCATGTGTAAGTTTTGTGTTTATTGGCATGAGAGAAACAGAACTACTTATAGAAATCTTTAACAAGGCTTCTGTATCTTTACTCCTACTGTCACAAAGGGTGCCAAATTATGGCACACTTGGGAAAAAAAACAAAACAAAACAAACACAACCATGCCATGCATAAATTTTCTAGTCATCCACCACCCTCTGTTTCATAGTCTTCTGGGTTGGTCAGTTTTGCCCAGACATTGCCAGTCACAGGCTTTTTCCAGTGGCTGCTAAGGTACCTCTACTTTAGGCTTCCTTGTCCACTGAGGTGCTGTGCTCTTAAAGCATACTTAATTTTTTTAACATTAACTCTTCAGCACACATGAGAACAACCCTGTTGGGTGTTCTCATGGACCTACAGGATCTTTAAAGTATAGCAAAGCAAAACTGTAATCTTATCCCCTGAACAGAGACAGCATTGGAATATCTATATTTTTACAATATATACCACAGTGCAGAGAATATCTGCTTAGATTCATTAGCATCACATCGTTCTGATGTTAGAACAAAAAAGAAAAATCACACTGCTTTTTTTTTTTTGTTAAAAGTTAAAGCCAACACCAGAATAAGCCAATACCTGTCAACAGCAGAAATACTTAATCTGAATGATTTTGTCACGTAAGTTCTTTGAAGAAGGAGAAAGGATAGAAACAGGTAAAAATAAGGATGTTTTCTGTCAAGAGCATAAACTCTGATTCACATTTCCAAAATTAACATGTGGTGGAGAAAAGCATATCAATCTTGAAAAAAATAAGACCATGTACAAAAAAAATACATACTTCAGCATATTTTAGATCATATGCGTGATAAAGCTGTTTTCTTAGACCAACAAAGTGTGAAATTCTTGTCATGGTTCCTAGTCTAAATAATTTCAGTAGGTCACCATTCAGCACGTAGCCTGGAGCAGAGCTCTTACTGAAGTGCTTACCATGTCCTACTACACAGAAAATGTTTCCTCTTGTCCAGCATTTTCCCCTGATGAAGCAAAAGATTAATAGGATTAGATGCCTTTCCTTGGATCATTTTGGCAGTTGTTCAACCTCTTTGTAGCTTGTGAACATTTTACTGTTTCTTCAAACATTTCTCATTTCATTATTCCACCTTTGATCGGCTTTGTGTCTCCCAGTGGTCCTCCCCTTTCTTTGCCCCTTTAAAGAATGACATTGCTTTGAAAGCACCTGAAGACATTTTGAACATTATCTGTCTCACATTGGCTTCTGCTTGAGGGCAAAAGATTAAATACCCCCTCAACTGACAACTCCCTCTCTGTAAAAACATATTTTACAGAGCTCTCCCACAGATACACCATTTTTGCATTCCAGATTTCTTCCTACATTTCTATTTCCTGATTAATGCATGTGTGCTTGTAAGAATTCCTTTGCATAATGGGATTCTAGGGCACCAGAAATTAAAGTGAAATTGTAACACCACTTTCATTTACAAAGGACACAACAATGTTACTCAACACTAAGAGAGTTGCTAATTAAGACTACCAAATGTACAAAACAGGCACAAATCTCTCTGAACTGTGCTCCTGCAGACTGAAGGTATGTGAGCCAGATCCTGCTCATCAGTCTCACAACTCTATGAGCACAACCCTGGAGCTTGGCCAATGGTCTGTTTTCCTGGAAGCAATGGCAGAGCTAATGCCCATGTACGCAGACATGCATTGAATGTCCCTAACTTCTAACCTGGAATAGATTCTCTGAGACATAATTTCAGGAAAATAAGGAGACGTGGACTCCAGACTTCACCATAGATGTACTACACATAGATTTGCCAGACCTATCTTGACACAAACATTATGTAACCTGTGCTATATATGTACAATGTGTCCTGGAGTTCTGGACAACTAGAACGTTCAGCAGTCCAGTCCGAAGTCTTTTGTAGACATCTGATCTAATACCTGGATCAAGCCCAGACCTCTAGCAAAACTAACTGTATAACCTTGCTAGTATTTAACTGTCGTTCATGCTCCTGTTTCCACCCATGCACAAAGTCGGGATGATTTAAGGCATTTCCATTACCCAGATTTTGTTCAGGTCTTCAAGGTGTTCAAATGAAAGTTGCTGTGCCATGCAATGCTTCACACTGTGAGAGTACTGTACAAATAGCAATTAAAAATATGTTCTTATTTCATTTGGCCATGCTGTTTGTCTGAATTGAGTTTACTTACAAAAGCTAATTGCTTTTATGCATGGGAGCACATACATAAACATTTATAAAATGTTAAGTAATCAAAAATGTCTTCTCACTCTGTGTCCCTTCTACCAACATATCTGTGTGATCAATGGTATAAATTAAAGTGTTTTTCTATGTGTCAGTTCTATGCTACTGTACCTGAATTATAATGCCATTGTGACCTTGTATCTTGTCTCCACTGTATCAGTAGAGATATGTTTTGGGTAAGTCCCAGAGTAAGGAAGACTAGGATCTTTATGGAGATAACCCCCTTCTTGTCATGCTGGTGGGAATACTGTCTGCAAGAAGAGCTGAAGTCACCACAAATTCTAGGTGGCCTCCCCAGCTATAGACCAGAGGTAGGTTTCACACAAGCACTCTGACAAGTGTTTCTAATTCAAAATGAAAATAAAAAGGGTTAAAATTCTCAGTGAAAAGAGGGTTCATGCCTAATTCCAGGGTAAACATCTTGGAAGGCTGTTCAGCAGGCATGGTGGTTCCACAAATCCCAGCTGCCCACCTGCCACACTGATCAGGTAGGGCAGAAGCTGGGATCTCTGCTTTCCAGGCAAGCTTCAGTCAAGTGTTTTCAGTGATGATTCTGCACTTTCAAACCACTAGGTCTTGGGTCAGCCTCAAACAAGAATATTCTTCTTGGTTAGCCTATATATAGATCTGACAACTAAGTCTGCATCCTATGAATAGGCTGTTGTCAACAATAAGAGGAGAAGAAACCTGCAGCAACTATCTCCCAGTGCAAATACTCCAGTGATAGACCACCTAAAAGTTTTTGAACCTTGTCTCTCTATATTTCAAGTAACAGAATGCAGCCCTTAATGGGCAGTTTTCCTGTGTTCTGCTGGCATCTATATGATTTAACCAACCCTGATGCACACCATAGCCCCAGTAAATTTGGTTTCTGTAGTTAAGATTCACATCCACAAGACTATGTCAGAGTCTAATTCCTGTTTGAATGATTTTTTTTTAGCAGTCTCTTAGGTGCCTGCTAGGAACTAAGAGGGCTTGGTGAATTTGTTATTAAATATTTTCTTTTCAACAGACATCTATGTAGCTGAAGCTGACAGTAATCAATGTGGTAGGAAACCACTGTACTCTCCTACCTGCACATTGTGAGAAGGTATCACCTACTGAGTCATCAAAGATATGAAAAAGCAGCTTTTACAAGTGAGACCATTGGTCACACATACAGAACTTTTTTCTGCTACTTGGTTAGGCAGGAATAGCCAGTCTTTAGCTTAGTTCCTTTATCTTCATTTGCACAAATAGCAGCCATTAACCAAGGAGTGAATTCAATCAGCTTGTCTCCAGTGGGAGATAAAGTTGAAACCATCTGCTAGTCCTTAAAAGCAATGAGGCAAATTTTATTACAGAGTGATTTGGTTACTGTTGCCCTTGTTTCAGTTCACACATTGAAGGCTTTCTCTCCTGAGAAGTCTTGTCTAAGGTCCAAAATGAGGCTGGTATGTCCAATGCACTGTTTGTAAATATCAGAAAAAAACCCCATGGAACTACAGAAGTTGCTGTTCAAAAGTGACATACCAGTCTTTCGGGTCATGATTAACATATATGGATAAAGTCCCCAGAAGAGTCTTACAATGGATTCATTTTCTTTAGGATCTACACCTGTTCTTGTTCCATCTTGTTTGTATACCAAATTTCTTGTAATATAAAAAGTTTTTTATATTAAAAATTAACATGAAAATTGGACATGATCTTCTGGGTTGGATTCTATTACAAAAAAAAACACAGCATAGCCAGTGTTATATATAACAGCATGTAGACATTTTCACTACATTCACCATAACTGGCTATACTTTAAATAAACTTACATGTTCATGCTAACTCAGATGTCCCAGTTATTGATACAGGCATCAATATGAACTTCTTTGTTAAGTCTGCATTTCGAAACAGTCCAAAAAGGTCTGGACTTCCTTATTCCAACAGTAAGTATATGGGCAAGTCAGGTGCTCTCTGAATTCTCACAAAAACCTTCACATTTCTTTCTAAATCACATCCAAAACAGTTAGATCAACTTAATCGTTTAACTGTAGTAGATATACAATGCCTGTGTGTAGTATATATACTGTGATAAATACATAAGATATTTATCTTATACTATGATGATGTATACAACACCTTGGTTACTCTTAGGCAGATTAGATAATGAAAATTTATCAAATTGGAAATGCAAGAAATCTCATTACCATTCACATCCTCATTCAACAGCAAGCTAGAGATATCTGAGTTGAATTGATGTAGCTACTTGAATGTCAAGAGGTCTACAAGTCTTTCTGCTCATTAATATGAAATAAAAAAACTCAGATTATTCTTCACAGACCTACTGCCCAAAACTGCAACTTAAGTAGTTTGCCAGTTGCTGACTGTGTGGGCTGGGAGGGACTGAGGGGCTACAAGTAAATGGTCTACACTAAAGATAAACCTTTGGGCAAGACTCCCTAAGCAAGAATTAATCATACCTCAGAGAATTAGAAACCTGAACATTCTACAAGGACTTGAAAGCTACAAGCCTGTCCTGCTAAAACACTCTAACATAAACTGAACAGTCAGCACATTGCTGTTGCTAAAGTGGCTTCTGCTTATAACTAGATACTTCTTTCTCTTCTGGAATTTTTTCAGCAGTAGATAAGGTTAAGCTTAAGATGAAACACTTCATTTGTTTCACCTACTTTATTCTCCCTGTCAGACTTGTGGGGAAATAAAAAATGCTTTTCTAATAAACTCACTGAACACAACAGCTGTTCACTCTCTTCTGTGAGTGACATGGTTGTATTAGATCATGATCAATTCTTATTTTTCGCAGTGACTCTACTGTGGTAGGAAACATTACTGCCTATTTGGAAAATCCTGTCCTATTCATACCATCAAAGAAATACATTCCAAACTCTGTATTCTACCCCTATTGAAATGTTATGACATTCAGATTTATGGGACATGTAGTTCTGTAACAGTAATTAGTTGAAAGTCTTGGAGGGAGGTGGGTCTCCTTCAACTTTCTTTTCAACATACGTATAAGTATTTACTGTTTTGGATCAACTGCTATTGAGAACAGATTTCTTAGTTTGAATATCAATTTTAAAACATACTTTTTTCTTTTTTTCTTTTTTCTTTTCTTTTTTTTTTTTTCATCTTCACAAGTTCAGTGGTTAAAAAATAATAAAAATCTACCAAAAAAAATTTAAAAAGACAGAGTTAACTTAAGCAGCTTAATAAGGTATTTAATAGTAATGGAACATTTCCATCATTTTTTCTGGATGAAGGAAAAATAAGGGAAAAACAGTTGCATTTATTAGACTAGAGTCAATTCTTAGTGGGATTTTAAATAACATAGAAATACCTATACAAATTTTTAAAAACTGAAATTTTGTTCATGGGAAGACAATCTCTTAGGTAAAAAGTTAAGCCATTTGATGGGTGGAGCTTATGGAATAAAAAAAAAAGCCAGGTCCAAAATAAATATCTCCTGTAATAAAAAGTAAAATGACATGGGTTTTATAGATGAAAATATGGATCCAATACACTGTTGGCAAAATGCTGAATGTCTATAAAATATGGGAGGTAGAATACCCTTCTGATTTAAATATGGATCTACAAAGGTCCCAGGTTTTGTATTTTTATAGAGCAATTTGATATTTCCAATAATCAAAGCAGATTGCTTACAGCAGTCACAATCTTGGCAAAAAAATATTATTTCACACAGTAAGACACCAAATGGATTTGTTTTGTTTTCTTTCTTTCTCTCTTTAAATTTATCAGGAATGATGGACAGAAAAAGAGGCAAGTAATTTTCTGGATGAAAAAAAGCTAAGAATAAAGTTTTAGTCATTCAGAACAATGAAATCAGAGGAACATAATTTTATGCAGAGCAAGAATTCAACACATGTGGCCACTAAGAATACATAAAGGAGTGAATGTATATTTTAAGATTCCAGGTTAGCACATTTTAGAAGGCGAATTAATCACTCTATCCCAAGGGATGAATTAGGTGCTTAATAATCTTAGCAATCTCTGACTACATGGTGCATGTAGGGCACAAAGATACTGATAATGTCTATGGAGCCAGAACTCTTTTCAAGTTTAAATAAACCATTCTAGGCAATCATCTGTAGAAAACAAAAATGCTTGAGTTGTTACAGAGCATTACACTAGTGTATCTGGCTGATGTTGCAGCAATATCAAATATCTCTGAAGAACTGCTTGTCTGGAATAGTTTTTCCACCCTCAGTAATGAAAAAAAAAAATCAAAGTTGAGCTAAAATACTTCATTGACCTCTGCCATCTTTCATTCTCACTGACAAATATTTGTCATACATTGTGTGCTGTTGTACCATAAAGGTTATGGATTGTCTGTAAAGATGTGGAGTGTAGCAAAGGACTAATGTTTCCCATTCTGCATTTGTGGTATTGTTCCTGTATATGAATTTTCTCTAGCTTCAGATTTTTTCCATATCTAAGGAACTCCACATACTATGAATTCATTTTTAGCCAGTGTTTTTTACATGTACTTTCACTTATTTCAGACCTTTCTTAACATGCAGATTCCAAGGATTTTGGGTTTTGAAAGGGAATTGTGAGATCCCAGCTAAAGAGGAAATACATCTAAGAAAAGTTATGTTAAAGGATACTCTGTGTATATTATGCACCTAATTATTTTAGAAAAAAATATTTTTTTACTTTGCTTCCTGATTCTGAAGTTTATGTACTTATACCATTCTTTTTAAATTCCATTTCTTTCCTCAGTGCCCACAAAGTGGAGACTTAAGCTCCATTTAATACCTATAAGACCATCACTCTTCTAAATTCCAGTGTCACCAGTATTTTGTTTTACAGCTACTTCAGGCAAGGTAAAACAGAAACAGGGCAAGGCCAGCTTCCAAAATGGAGATCACATATGGACTCTCAGTATATGTCCGTGTTACATCTTTACCTGCCAAAGTTTTAATGAATGCCACCAACCAACCGACTAGACTATTGGGCTAGCTCAGAAAAGTTTAAAGAGTCAAAATACCACAGTTTGAATTTATGGATTTATATAAAATAAATAATCAAGTTATTTCAAACATCTGCGAGGAACCCAAGTAGCCATGATTAAAACACTGGATTATCGCTCTTATAACAGTAGCCTAAATTAATGCCAATAGAAACTGAGTTATCACAGACTCATAGGACTAAACAGGACCTCAGAAAGTCAGCTAATCCTTTCTGATACAAAAATGTAGGATTAGTTGTATATGTCTCATTTAATGAGGATGTTTTCTTAAGCAATCCCAAAGAAATAACTTAAATTGTCAGAGCAATGACTTTTTACCTTTCTTAATTACAAAAATCTAAAGCCAGGAGACAATAATCTTACTGTTACCATTCAGAATGAAACCTTGGTCTGAACTTCTGAGACAGCAACATTCTGATTCACTCTACAGGGAAGGAAATCTTTCCCCTCTCTGTCAAACAGCTGCCACAAAGCCACTTTGCAGAAGCTTTGCATAAGCTTAATGAAACATCACTTAAATGCAGATGAAAGCTCAAAGAGAACATCTGTCAAGGTGAGCCAAATATTTTGAAACAGCAGATCTTGTGTCTTTGCTGGAATTATACACCAGTCAAGCACTATTCTCTTCCAGCCTCTCAGCTACCTCTCCAAGAAGCTGCCTATCGCTTGAATGAACAAACAGGATTTCTTCTCTGAACAGTAGTATTTTTAAAATGTGACAAGGTAGGAGTTACATGGGATAGAATAATTCTTAAAATTAATCCTTAGCACCTACATCAGAAAAACATTTTTCAATCTACTGTTCATTAAAATGTACTAATGATATACACAAAGAAATACTAAAACAGGTGTTTCCAGATATTTAAAAGCTGAATAGCTAAAAATTTACAAATTAGTATTCCTGAAATGACAGTACTTTTTCTATAATACATTACTGCAAATGTCTATCCAAACAGTGTAACCTCAGATGAGATTCATTGGAAAACCTCAGACAGTAAATCAGCAGATACCTCATTTTATAACAAAAGAAGCCTATCTCATTCTGAAACAGACATCTAAGATCCCTCCTCAGAGTGGTTCATTTGATCTACTTCTCTCCAGGCTCCATATAGAGAGTCTACCAAGATTTGCTCACATTTAGACTGAAGTGATAGCAGAAGCCATCTAAGCAGCTGAGTAGGTAACTTAGAAGCTGCACCTACAGCTGACCAACATCTTCTAAGGAGGACAGTTGAGACCAGTCTTCCAGCATACATACTTTCTGAGTCAAACAGGCCCCAAAACTCACGGCAGGGTCTTAATCATCAGGAGATGATAGATATATTCTGTAACACATGATAAAGTAAACAAGCATTGACTCAGTGCAGTCTGTGCCTAAGATCATAATCCCCCTACATACAACCTCTTCAGCTTTTAGGTGAGTACACGTACTATCAAGGAGAATGAGAATTTTCCTGGTGTAGATTTTGTAGATTTTTTGTTGTAGGATCTTGCTTTCTACAATATAATAGAGTATAGTTACTGTCACACTGAAATCGAACTGCTAGTGTCACAGTCAACAGTTTGCCATTTGTAAAATAGCCTGTTGCATTTTAAAACTAACTGAAGTTCCTCCCCACTGAGGAGGAACCAAGCATTTTTATTGCAGGTCAGCATGGGTAAAAGAACAGAAAATCATCAAACGATCAGAAAAACAAGGTATCAGAAAATCACCAATGCTACTGTTACAATAAGTGTGTTCTGAATGTTTTAACATGACAAAAATACAAAACTGTAATGACAACATAGATTTAATTTCTAGTGTGTCTAGCATTTCTGTCATTATACAAAGAATTTTGATTGATTTTACATTATTCCCAAGTAATTTTATTTTTGAGAATCTACTTCTGAATATATTCCACAGAAAAATTTAAAAAATTAATATTGAAGGAAAGCAACTTTACAAAGAAGTATGATATTGTTCCTGGTTTTTGTCATATATACAGTCAATAAAATAGATGTGTCACAAACTTTGTAAGGTCTATCCCTCTAACAACTTAACACAAGAGGGGAAAAACTTGTGCAAGGCAGATACCATCCAGGTCAACAATAACTAATCAGACTGTTAGAAATTCTCATGTGTATAAAGTACATCCCAGTCAACTATTTAAAAATTCTTTTGCTTTATGTTAACTATTATTTCAATTAGTGCATAAGTTCCTGATGCTCCCAGGACTTAAATTTGCAAGCACTGCACTGTACACAGCACTGTGACTGAAGTCCAGTATGAATGAATTTACAGGATCACATTCTTATGTGACTCACTTCTGCCAGAAACTAGTTCAAAAGCACTTAATGCTAGAGTATTTCTATTTTACTTGTTGAACTTTTGAGAAGAAAGAAGTTACAATACATATGAGCATTAAAAAGACCCTGGAATTTAGTCACTTGAGTGACTATCTTCACAGAAAACAAAACATAAAGCCTTTTAATAAGTATTTAGAAAGTTTCTTGTCCCAAAACAGCACAAGTGAAATTAAACAATCCTCCCAAGAAAAGATCTGTTGTCACAGGTATCTTTGTATTACTGCATAGGCTCTGTGAGCCTTTTCAAGTGTGCAGTGAACAGATGGAGATTGTTACAAGCTTTTCAAACCAGTGTTTACTGAAAACTTTCAGGCAATCTGTCATGGTTTTTGTATTCCCAGGGACTTTTTAAGTTCTTGAAAAGGGACCAAAATCATAAATGTTCCTTACTAATACACATCTACCTAATTCACAAGCAAACTTTCACAGTCAGTATCAAAAATGTTTTTAAAAAGGTAAAGGAAATTATATGATCTTCCCAAACACATCAAATCACGTTTGAAGCAGGAGCTACACTCATTGTTGTGTTCAGAGAAAGCAGACAATTAAAAAAAAAAAAAAAAAAAGACTGATTCTTCTACAGAGCAAGCCATGTATTTTCTTCCAATTAATGACAAGACTTATTGAATGCAGCAGTAGAATAATATGCAAAACTCCAAGCTTGCTTCCCTGCTGTTCAGCCAATGAGAGTGTTCTCTGAACCAGCTGAGACCTATATTAGTATCAAATTGTACAAGCTAGGGAGCAAAAATTGTTGTGCCCTTATTACCAATATACTCATTTTACCTCTACCTAAGCTTTCACACACGGTTAGGCTGTAGCTCCTCATCTACATATCAATGCAACTTTTCCCCTGACATTTTTCATAGGGACAAACAAGCAAGAAATTAAATATCTCCCTTAGAGGCACTCACGTAAGTGTATGTTCTTCTAGTCCTTATTATTTCCTATAAATAACAACCACTATGGGTTTTTTAATAATATAAAAAAAATCCCTCCAGAAATTATGTTCAACTTTCATACAGTCAGAGCATGATTCAGAAGCAAGAAAATTATGGTGTGAACACCAACAAATTAGTCTTCCATATTTCATAAAAAGGAGAAAATATAGCTTAAGTTTATATTCAGATGACAGTTTCAAAATTCCTGATTTTTTTTTTCTCCAAATGATCTCACTGATGAATCACTATATCTGTCAGCACACAGTGCCAGCTGCAAATTGCTGACAGGCAACAATGACAATTCAAGAGGATTCTGTCTCAAGGTTTCCTATGCTTGATACCATCATTGATATCCCCAATTACCTCTTGTACCTGAAAGGAGAAAAGGGTCATCAGTTGAATATTTTCAGTTGTCTAACTAGCAAAAAACAATGACCATCTAATGGCTAAGACAACCCTGACAGATCATTTAAAAAAATCACAGTCAGTGATCATAGCCCACAAAATTAACAAGTGCCCACAACACACTTGAGGCCAGTCCCTTTAAATGACAGAATGGTTTGACAAATGAAAGCAAAAACCACTAATCTTGAAACCTAAAATAATACATTATTAGCATCTGTGTATCACATGCAGTCAGAAAAATGTCTATGCACTGAAAATCTTTGGTATAATTTACATGGTGTTTCACAGATGGGGATCCTGAGGTTTTTTTTATTTATTCATATTTACAGGATGATTTTAAAAACCCTAACCTATTGCTGGTTTTCATCAAACTCCTTCTTATGCCCAAGGAGAACCAAATCTGGTTTGGAGAATATACAGTGAAGCTGCAAAATAAAAGTAGAGCCAGCTCACACACTGAGCAGGTGATGAAAGTCAAACTTCCTCATCAATTATTTCTAATGCTCATGGGGATATGGTGGGCTTTGTTGCTAGTGACAGAATGTCATCTGGGCAAATCTGTCCTACTGGCCCAAGGGTAAACTCTCTATAATAGCCAAGCAACCAAAACCATAAGGAAACAGCATGTGTAGTCTTGACAGTCTTTCAACTCACCAGTCCCAAAAGGCTAAGTGATTGACTACGCAAAGTCTTTGAAATTTCCTAGGTAATTCGATATGAATGATGCAGCTCAGCCTTCAGAATTGTACTGATTCATCCTGGGAAGATGATTACAGATATTCAGAGTGCTCTCACACTGAGACAGTGTAACTGCAGTGATAACTGTCTAGCAAGGCCTGCAGAACTCACTTCAGAGATTTTGCTTTTCCATGGGATCAATAAAAATCAATAACAACACATTAAGTTATACAGTAAATTGTTAGAATTAATATTTTAATGGACAGCTTTTACAAGTCTAGCAGCAATAATCCCTGTAGCATGTAAAGGCTGGGGAAAAGCTTGGTAGCCTGCTGGTATTTTAGTTGGTATTGCACAGTAAGGGGGTATTAAACTTCAGTGAAACTACATTGTTACCCAAAGCATGTGAACCTATTCAGAAATAATTTCAAAAGTCAACCATCTGTAGATTTTGCAGCTATGAGAACGTTACAGGCAGCTGAGGATTTCTATTGCTTGTTGATGTGCAGCATGATAAATTTCAAACAGACACTTGCTTTAGGAATGGTAAAGTACAAGTGTGGTAAGGGCTATAGAGTGCCTCATGCCCCATAAGGTGATTACGGTCATTTGGTTACCACAGAGTCTTTCCTGAAACCTAGGAGATGAGCTCCATAAAATGATTAGTCACTTGACCAAATCTTCTCCCCAAGCTGCCTTACACTGTCTGCCTGAAATGGTCCAACTAAAGAGATGTCTGTAGGCTACTAACACTGCAGAGAGGCTGCAGAAGCTCACCAGTGACTGCTTGTGCAGACAGAAGCATCAGAGCATTACTGTGCCTGCAGGCACTCAACAGACAG
>JAAGNO010022910.1:0-34455 GCA_033439905.1 Ceryle rudis | reverse complement strand
TCGGTTTCGGCACGGGCAAAGGGTTCCCACGCTCGGAAAACTCCACCCGGCTGAAGGTGGTTGCTTCAGAAATACAAAGTGGTTATTTTCTGTTTGCATGGGCAGGTTTTGCTTTGGAACGCAGTATTTAGGCAGGGGGAAAGCCAAAGGGTATGATCTAAACGGACTGGACTGTGGCTGTCTGTTGGGTTCTTTAAGAAAAAAAGCCCCAAAGTGGGTATTTCTAAAGGTCCTACGTGACCCAAAAGACGCCCTATTACAGACTGAAGCTCAGCAGGGTATTGCCTGTAGCAGACCACGGCGGAGGCTGGACGGCTGCGTTCACTCCACGCTCGCATGGCTTTGCTGTTGTTTGGGGCAATGGGTCAGCTCTGATCGGGACGTCAGTCAAATAGCCGTGACAACTGGGACCATCTCCAAACTGCCATTACTGGAAGGGTTAAAAACCAGATGGCTAAAAGACAAAGCCCAGAGCATGCCGTTCCTTTGCTTTCACACCAAAAGTGTTCCCAGCCAGCCAGATATTGCCTAAAGACCCCCAGACAGCACAACGGGGGAAAGTGTCTGTGTATCTGCCCTTGCCACTCACTCTAGCATTCAGCTTTTAAGAGCTACCTGCAGGGAACACTTTTTCCTGAAGGAAAAAAAAAAAAACAAACAAAAAAAACAAAAAAACCACCACAGCAATCCATCCAAAAAATCCATCCCTTTGTTACTCTGAATCTGACCCCAAATTATGATTCATGACCAAATGCGATGAAAAGAGCTTGTGGCGACTTGAACAATGATTTTTCCGAGCAGAGGCAGTGCTAAGCGGGGAACGTGAGACTCCTGAGAAAGCAGCGGGAATGCACTCCAAGCCTGAATGCTGCAAATTAAATTTGTTGCATCATATAATCTGGTTTTTGTGCTTTCAGTTTCAGCTAGACCGGGAGATACTAAGATAGCACGAGAAAGGCCATTTCCACGAGATCCCCAGTCCAGATAGGGAGAATCAGTCAGGACGCCAGGATCATCAGCAATTTTATTTTTCTTTTTCATTGCTTTGCTAAACCCAATCTCCAAACGGAGCAGGGAGTGTCAGCATATAGGTGCAATGAGAGGCAGAAAGAAAAAGGTTAAGATAGAACAGCTGAAGGTGGTTAGATGAAAACATCATTTTTTAAAAGAGCCTGCTAGCACTGGGGTTTTACAAAACCTCCCATTGTATTGCACTAATAAGTCAAGTGTTCGCAGCCGAGCCAGCAGACACACTCTGCAGCATCTATTACCAGTGTGTTTATTTACAAAGGCAGCCACCAAGCCAAAGCCGAAAAAAGACTGAAATACGGTTTTAAAGAAATGCAGCTCCTTGGACTGGTTTTAATTTAAAATCCTAGGACTGGGTTTGTCATTTTCTTTTGTGTTTCACTCCCTTCTCCCTGTTTCTTCTTCAAGGAATGAATTCGCCAAAGCCGCCAGGCAAAGGGGAATTTTCCTCTAGGTGTCTCTGTCCCCATTTTTATTCTCATATTTTTCTCATACGTGCACACACACACCTCTGCAGGTGTGCATACCCGTGCACACACACGCACTCTACTCTTTTTTTCTCGCCTTCCTAGTCCAGCATCACTGTTTCATTACCACAGTGATCTCCCACATCCCAGCACAGTGCTCCCCAAAGCACTTTATAACTCAAACCTGCCCCAGCACCTTTCTCTGTCCCCGAGTGCAGTGTGGCCACACCATGCAGGAGGCAGTGGCCGTGCACAGGAGCAGCACATGGTAGCGGGGTATGAGAAGCCAGCACAGCCAGCTTGGTCCTGCCAGACCAGCGGGGCTATGGGCAGGCCACCATGTGACTTCATCTGAGCAGACATCTGCACCAGTGCTGTACATATGGCTTTGCAAGAGTGTCAGCATCTGTTCTTAGAAAACAAGATGTGCAGGGTCTGGATGCATTGGATTGGACCAGAAATCCAGAGACACGCACAGACACAGGCACCGAGTGCTCTGCTATTGTAGTTCAGGAGAAAGCACTGTGTCTCCATTGGGCCAAACAATCTACAAACCTGCTCCACTCTCTCTCTTTGGAGTATTTCACATCCCAGATAAGAGCACATGGAAGAAGAGGAACAAAAAAGCCTTCCAGGCTTTGTCAGGGAGAAATGTGTGGTCACAGTCACACAGCACTGCCTTCCCCAGCGGTGGGGGAGTGGTGTGGGAAGCTGGGGGAGGACAGGAGAGAACAAAGCAAAAAGAAAAGGTGGGAGCAATTTTAAACAAAAGGAAAAACTTGTATTAAATTATTGCTTTATTTCTGGTTCTATGCAAGTCTCTGACACACTCCACTCTACCCCCGAGACACCATGTGCACCCCACACACAGCCCAGTAAGGACGAGAAAGACCTGAAGGGATCCTGCCCAAAAAAGGAGCCTCCCCAAGACTTGGATCTATGGAGGAGTCTCTTAGCTGAAGTCCCCAGCCAAGGCAAGCCTTCCTACACAGCAGTATCCAGTCCCACCACCGTTCCCTGTAGATGTTGAAGGGTGGGAGGGAAAGGGAAGGAAAAGCTCCAGTGCCAGTGTTTTCAGAGATGTCCTCCCTCCAGACCATGCACGTATGAGGCATCAGGATGTGAAGCAGACCATAACAGAGAAGGCATGGGGGAGAAGTCAACCAAGAGGTGAATACAGATAGGAGGAGAGGAACTGTGGCAAGATGAGAGTTACCCAGCTCTCCTTTGCCTCTCCCCCCAGCCCCTGCCTCATCGGATGCGGAGGTATGAGGGGATGGAGTAATTGAAGAGCAAGTAGTCCATTTTGTATAAATTAAAGAGTCTCCTTTGGTAGAAGGGGCTAATGTCCTGGAAGAACTGCGCTGTCATGTCATCTGTCGTCCTGGTGGTCTTGGATGAAGATGGGAACTTCACACTTGTGTCAGCTCCAACCAGCTGAAGGATGTAGTTAGCATCTTCAGCCAAGGTCTCATACTTGCCCACCACATCATAGTGGACAATGCAGGGGTGGCAGAGTGAGTGTACCCGCTCCCAGTGCTCGTTGAAGGGCTCCTCCCGCTGTGTCCGTGGATCCAGCAAGTAGTAGACAAACTCCTCAAAGCGCACATCGTCCCCGCGCTCCAGGGCCTTATCACTGGGCTCCTGCCGGTGCCGCCGGATGATCTTGGTCCCGTAGCGCTTGTGGAAGGCCGTGTTGTAGCTGCGGGTGAACTTGTTGCGGTAGGCTGAGACCAGGCGCTCAAAAGGCTCCCGCACAAAGATGAACTTGAGGTAGCTGCGCAGGCGGTGGTTGATCTCAGGGATGGTGTACTCGGAGAGGGTGCGCAGGTTGGATGAGACATGGGCCTCATTGGCAGGGATTTCCAGTGGGTCCCGGTACTTGCCTTGCCCTGTCAAGACCATCATCACCCGCTTCCAGTTAGTGCAGGCCACCTTGGGCACGTAGCAGTAGAGCAGCCCATGGGTGTCATCCACCACCAAGTGCCGCAAGTCATCCGGCCGCAGAAGACGCCGCTTGCGAGTGTAACGGTTGCAGACATTGCTCAACAGCTCCCGTCTCTGCTGGTGAACCGCCTGCAGTGATGACTGCTCAAACTGGGGAGAGCAAAAAAATAGGAGATGGTTACTAGCTTGGCCAAGCTGATCATGGTGTACACGCAACACTCATCTCACAACTGTCCCCATTCCCTTCCCTTTCCTGAGTTTGGCAGTCACCCGCGTGGGATTTTTGGGGACAGTGCTGACTTTGAACACGACTTGCTTTGTTTCATTTAATCCTTGGTCATTCTGGGGGTAAGAAAGAGCAAAATGCGATGAGGAGCTGGATGAGGAGACAAGTCAAAGGGGGTGAGGGAAGATCAGGCAGTGCAGAGAGGGTCATTAACAGAGTATTTGTTACAGCACCTCCTACACACACTGGAATAAAGTGCTCTCCCTTACACCCATCCAGGGGTTCACACATGGCCTGACCCCTCCAGGCGCAAGAGCACAGCCCCGTTGCTGGTGGAGGGCCCCTCACACCTCCTGGCCACAATGGGGCATTGCCACCGTGTGCTGATGCCTACACTCGTGGGCTCCCTAAAACACTGCAGCCGCGGGGCAGAAATGATATGGGCACTCATGATGAAACCAGTTCAGGAGTGCTGCCAAAAAAAGGCAAAGGGAGATAGGTGCAGGAAAATGGTCTTTAACGCTGATGGTTGAACCGTTGGGAGCTGACAGGGAGCTGGAGGTGAGTTGGGATGACAGGTCATGAGGGAGAGGAGTGAGGTGCTGCTGGAGGTTGTGGGGCCCTTCCTGAGGGCTTTGGGTTTCTCCTCCTGAGGGACTTTTTCCACACAGGCCAGTCCAATGCCTCAGCTCTGGTCATAGTCTCCTTTGTCCACAAGGATGAGAAGTCCATATACGGTCCTTTTCCTTTATCCTTTTTGATTGTTGCATCAAGGCCTGGCAGCCACTGCATTGGCTTTCCAGGAGCCTAAGGCCACTTGCACCATCTGAAATCCCCCTTCAGACTTGGGGACATAACTGTTCCTGTCATGGTTTTCATCAGAAGTCCCAACATGTCATTAAAACATCTGGAGAAGGAAACCATTTCCAGGAACTCAGAAGGGGAAGGTCCCCACCTCTACCTGCCCACTCTCTCCCCATTTTGCTCGCAAGGGTTGGGAGGTTTCACATTCAGCTTTGTGGTCATCACTGGGAACCTCCAACAGCCTCATCCAGGCAACAACTGCTAACAGCTTCACCACCCATTTGCTAACCTGGGGTGTTTCTGATCCCATGGAGCTGTTGCTCTAATGCAATGCAATGACACCCCTGTTGCAAGATGACGGTGGCTTACACTTTGCCATTGTGAAGACAGTCCTGCCAGCATCACAGGGCGCCTTGGCAAATGTCTCTGCAGTCTTCAGAGACGTGACAACCTCAAGATGAAGGGTAAGGGTAGGCCATCTCCTCGGTCCCTACATCCTTGCTGCTGACAGCTGTTATCACTTAGGCATGCCAAAGCTCTGCCAAGCTTCGGGTGCACCCTCACCTCTCCCTGGGGGACTGTAAGGGGTTTTAGGAGGCACTAGAACTTGGTAGAGGCAGCATTGTGGAGATGGGGCTTTGTAAAGCTCCTGTCAGGAGTTGGGATCCCAAGACAAACTGCCCATCCTGTAGATGATCCAGCAGACTCATCACCTTCACAGGGGCACTAACATCTGGGCAAAAAGTGCCTCCTACAAGGGGTGAAGCACACTCAGACCCTCTTGGATCTCATTTCCACAAAAGAAGTAACCGTGTCCAGGTCATCTTAGTGACCACTTAGGAACCTGCATTGGCAGTAACTTGAGACAGGGGCAGGAGAAAGCATCCCATCCCTGCTCCTTCCAAGAGGGAGATAGTAAGGGAAAATGCTCAGATGGAGGAAAGGCAGGTCAACAGACTCTAACTGCCACCACAAGATGACTCTGACATTGTTGGCTACTTGGATATGAAGAAGATTATCACCTAGGGAGGTGATAATCACAGCTGAAGAGGCGTTCTCATGGTACACCTCCTCGTGACAAAGACAAACCTTTCAGGAGAAATTTCTTTTGTCTGGAGGCTCCCCATCACCTTTTAAAAATGGAAACCCTTTTTGCAAGTGCTTAAAAAAAAATAAAGTGGCATTTTATTATTATGGGGTGGGCTTTTTCAGGTGTTTTGCCCTGCACTTGCAGCATTCAAAACTATTGGACCAGACAGACAGACAGACACTGTCTGCAGGCATGGCAACAAATAAATGTGACTACTTTTCAACAGCCGCCCACTGGAATAAGTGCATGTCTTGTAGTTATTTCCGAGCAAAATTGCTCCCTTCATTTCCTTCTCTTTAAAAGCCAGAGCAATTAAGTATCACTTAAGGAAATAACACCATGACATTCCAGTTTGCCGGTGTTGTGGCCAAGAAGCCCACATTTGCCATTTTTCCCAAAGAGCATGTAATTTGGCCACTTATAGATATAGAAGCATCAACTTAGTAACACAAAACGTTGTGTATGGAAAGGAGACCTGGCTCTGGCTGCAGCGGGCACTGCTGATGGGCAGCGGGGAGGCAGTGGGATGGCAGCCAACTGCAGGGACCACCAGCATTACCCTTTGGTTCTTGGGGGCTGCAGAAGATGACTGCCCCATGGATGTGGGGAGATGCAGAGGACATTTGGTGGCTGGGGAACGTGGCCATGGCCCAGCTCATTGCACTGGCTGGCAGCTGGTTTTCTGCAAGACTTCCTGAAGGGAAGTGGTGGGCAAGGATGCTTCTGCAAAGACAAGTCTGGCTACAAGGGAGGGGAAAACTGCCTGCTCAGGGGGAAATGCAGTAGAAGGAAACAAACACACCTTTGTTTTGCAGCTTCAACCACAAACCCCCAAGGTCCGGTTCAGCCTCTGAGGGCAAGCAGGACACCTGCCCTGATACTGGGTCTGCGATGCAGGCTGGGCTGCACACACTGGTGGCTGGTGAGGGACAGTGCTCCCTGCCTCGAGCAGCAACAATGGCTTGTCCTGCAGCAGACCCTTGCATGGGCCAGGAGCCACTAAGGTTTCCTGGAGGGGAGCATTTCCCTGCTCAGAATGGGCCTGGCTGCCCTCTTCTCAGCAGGTGTAGCTGACACAGCTCAAGGTGATGGAGAGGAATGAGATGTCCCAGGATTATAAACCCTCATGGCCGGTCCAGCTTTATATACATATGTGTGTATGTATATATATAGCACCCAACATAGAAGCATTTATTAATTATTAGCTCAGAAAGTGCAGCAATGATGCTCTTGTCTTGCTATGATGGCCCAGAGTTGGCTTTGAAATCCTCAGCTGGTGAAATCTCTGGGTTTGCGCAGCTATGGCTCAGCCCAGTGGTAATAAAACCATTTACCCAAGTACCAGCAAGAGCCATAAGCAGTTTTTTATCAATGATTACTCCTTAAAGTGGTGTGGTCTTTTCTTTTGGATACAGACAGAGGTTCAGGCACAGGGACCTTGGGGGTGGCAGGAGACAGCACAGTGCCCCACACACCAGAGGGGTGGAAGAAGGCGTTAGCCCCCAGCACCCCACTCCCTCTTCACCCCCATCCCCTTACCTGGTCACTCTCATACAGGGCCTGGAGTGGGCTGCGACCGGCCTTCCCCTGCCAGGTGGATCTCATAACGCCATCTCCTATGGCTGGAAAAGAAGCAAGAAAAATCAAAGGGGCTGAGAAAGGCTGCTTCCCTCACCCTCTCTGGAAATTCTCAAATTGGAATGAAGCACCATTCGCTGAGAAGAGACAAGTCCATTTGGCTCTGGGAGAAGATGCTCAAGCAATGCTTGTCGCTCCCTCATTTTTTTTAACAAAACCTGAAGTTCAAAAAGGTCTGGACCTAACAACATTTAAACAAGACTAATTTAAAGATGAAGGCTTGTTACAGCTTCTAAAGCAACTGGGAACAGTTTGATCCATGTGCATTTGGGAAATGCCACTGCGTGCAGGCTACATAGGCAAAAGAAGGACCCAGGAGGTGGAAGGACCATGATCTACATTGCTGCAAGACAGCATCTGTGCTTGGCAGAGGTAAGGGGCAGATCCAACACTGTCAGCTCTGTGGTGAGCCCCAACAGAGTTTGCATTTCCAGTCTTAAAGACATGGTCATTTATAGACAAATTAGTCAAATGCTTCATCTGACTGACAAGTTGTTTTAAGATTTTATTTTATTTTATTTTATTTTCCTTCTAAACCAGCAACAGCTCCTTGAGCGTTTGAAGCTGAAGACAGCTAGCCAAGCAGTCCTTGCCCCTTCCGTGCCATGTGGATCAGCTGGTTTGATTTCTGAGGTCTGTTTGCAGAGCACCAAACCTGCGTCTGGATCTGGCCAGCCACGAATTCTGTGCTGGACACCCAGTCACTGACACATGCTCAAGTTCTCATGCTCATAAATTATGTAGGGATGCAACCAACCACCTTCCAGGCTATGAATCATCTGCTTCAGCTGCCACCCCTCAGCCCCAGGGAACTGTTTCCTGCAGAACATGAGCAGAACCACATGGCTTGGATATCCTAAACCTAATGCATGGAGCCAGCCACAACAGGGGCATGGGCTCTTGCTTGCAGTAACACCTCCAAGCAGCTGTCCCACCTCTCACCCACTCTCTGCTTCTTGTATCTGACCTTCTCTGTTGGCAGAAGACACCACAACAGTTTACATATGAGAAGAAGATTTCTAACCATGGGGGTTGTGCAGTCCTGAAGTTGGCTTCCACATAAGAAATCACACTCTCAGTTTTAAAATGGAAGCTGTTTTTTTTTTCTGAAGGAGGTGACAGGACACATTGTTCAGAAGATCATGGCCTGGAAGGTTCTTACAGTCTTCCGAGTTCCTGCTCCTACAGGTACCTTCTAAAATCTCAGAGGTACAAATGTGGTAGAGGTAAAAGCATCTCTCTCAAACCATTTCTGGATTCTAACGCAGAGGCTTTTTGCATGACAATTTGGGGCTCTCCATCTTTTTGTTTACTGACCATCACCAAACAAAACCAAACTTGTTATACAAGCCCCAGATGGAACCTTTTTAACTAGAATAACTAGAACAAAAACTTCAAATCCCATCTTCATTCTCATGTGCTTATATTTTGCTTAAATGAAAACTGCTCCAAAGCAGAAAGTCACCCAGGTCTAAGATAAATATTCTGGAGCTGTAATTCGGGGGAAATGACTGCCTGACCTCACAAGATTTCATCAGCAGTGCATGTACGTTTGCGCATTCATGGGAAATGACACTTCCTGCAGCACTGGACTAAGATGTGACTCAAGGAGAAGGTACAGTTTCTTCCTCAAGCCCCTGTATCAGTTACCCCACAGGAGGGTGAAACAACATCTGTGCTAACGAGAGATAAGCAGAAGATCCAGTGTACACAGTGCTGGGTTGAGATGCTCATCCCAGCGGAGCCCCATTTCACAATTCTAGGCTCAGCCCTCTGCAAATGACAGGGAATGAGACCTTGAAAACTCGACTCGCTGCAACTTGAATCTGCAAGCAGAGAGCATTAAACTTGAGTCCCTTTCCTGGCTGGGGCTGATAAACTCCCGTTCGATGGAAGAGTGTGACCCCACTGTGGGCTGTCTGCGAGTGCCCTGCACCACAGCAGACGCTTGTCCTATATATAGTAAAAACAACGTGGAGGCGTTTGTTTTCGAGATTAACACGTGCATCAACCAAAACCCTTCTTACAAGGGACATAAGCAAACCTTGGTGGTTCAGGCTGACCCAAAGATGCTAAAAATGCAAATCGCTCACGCCAGCACTGCACAGGGGTATGTGGCAACACTGTCCCAGGGAAAGGCTTCAGCGCCTGGTGCAGGGTCAGGTCATGGCCTGGGAGGCGCAGCCTGGCTCTGCAGGAGGGTCTTTAAGGTGAACAAAAAGCAAATCGGCAGTATGGTGGGGAACAAGCAGAGGTTGAGCAGGTCAGATCTGTGTTCTGACCGCTCTGGGCTGTGACATTCAGGGATGCTGAGGCAGGGGAACAAGCCTGGCCAGGGGCTGCTGCACCTCCTGTGCCTCGTGTCAACAGCCCCAGCAGAAACACTGCAAAATGTATTTCCTTCAGCCTTCTCCCAGAGTAAGATCTGGCAGAGAACAAGGCATCTTCTCCAGATAGCAGCAAACCCCCAGGGATTCCTGCTATGCTCATGCTGTCCAGGATTCCAGAAAAAAAAAAAAAAAAAAAGGGAAAGGGGAAAAAAAAGGAAAAAAAGCTGCCAAGCTGCTCCCGTGCGGCTGGAGGAGTCTGGGAGTGCTGAGCTGGCAGGGGGAAGACACCAGCGCTCCACACTCACTGCATCTTGACAGCTTTTGCTCTCCAAAGCGATGACACCATTCCCTGCCTGGGGTGCTCGCCAAACCCTTCAGAGCAAATGTCTGTCCCAATAGCAGTTTTTTACAAGGCTCCAACTGCAGGAAGTCTTCCCCCTGAGGAAACTACATGACATCTCTAGCAGAAAATCAAACTGGCTCCTAGCTGGCCCATGAGGATGACTTCTGAAGATAGTGTTAAACCCCATGGCAGAGAGGGAGATGCTGCAGCTGTAACCACGTGTGCCTCAGCGGAGGGCAGCAGCCCATCTGTGTGCCCCGTGGGACCAATGCATCCATCCTCTGCAAGAGCTGGGGTCAGAGAGACTGAAAATGCCTTCAGCTGGCAGTGTGCACTCAAACGGAGACAAGTCCAGGCCATCTGTGCCCAAAGCATCCCCAAAAACATCTGGGATGGCTTGGCAGATCAACAATAGCCATCACAGCAGCAGACAGGCCAGGGCTGCTGTGACCTTCCTGAGACAGTGGGAAGTTGCAGATGGGGATTTTAACGGAGCCCAGCAACCCTGAGACCAGGTTTTGCCGCCTATCACAGCTCTGCAACATGACCCCAAGCTGTGGCCATCCCCTGTTCACCATCCCTCAGCCCCAGCACCTGCAACATCTCTGCTGATGCTTTCCTCTCCCAGTCTTTCCCCCCACTGCCAGATCCCTCATCATGCGTCTCTATGAACACAGCTCAGCCCTAATTTGAACACAAACCCCCTGTTACCTGGCTGCTCCATCCCAACCACCTCACCATGTAATCCCACAGTGTGCTCCCATCTTGGGGTTTCTCCCCATCCTGGTCTCACCTTCACCACCTACCCTAAGCAGGCAATGTCCCACCTTATGAAGCCTGAGATCAAGGGGCTCCACAGCTGGCTGAACTGCACAGCTGGAAAGGAAACCAAATGTGGAGGGGGAGCTGGGGAAAGCCTTGATTCTTGAGCTGTGCCTGTTTCTTCCATCATATCTGGGATACAGCCTGGACTGTGAGGAGGAGGGAGGAAGGGGGCAGATGGGCAATGGCATTTCCACATCCCTCTTCTTCCACTCGTTCATGCTGAGAGCGACTCAACCATTTCATCCCCTGTACTTTTGGCTTACCCATCCCTGGGATGCTCCTGGGACTCAAAGAAGTTTGGGAAAGCCCTGGAATACTGAGATATATGACAGTGTTGAGGAGGCAGTATCATCAGAATAACGGTTCATGCTGCAGTTTGGCACCATGGCGCCAAGTACAGCAGGAGCTTCCATCACAAGGGATCTGCCAAGATCTTTGTATCCTGGCTTACCTCCTGATTTTATAGCTTGTTACTGAGGTTCCCAGATTCCACCACATGCAGTGGTAATCCTTGGAAATTTAGCATCTGAAAGCAGTGATGTCACTTAGCCAAGGTATGTTGAGTTTCCAAAGGGGAAAAGCCATCAACCCTTGGCAACTGCTGGATCATCATTTGGGTATCAAGGTGGTGTATGTCCGTGATCCAAATCCAAAATGTTTTTTACTGAGATGGTTAGAAGGAAATACCACATTAGTCCTTTCTGTCTTCACAGAACAAGGCAAGGGAAGAGGAGTGATGCAGAGCAAGAGACAGGAAACACCATGCTGAGGCAGAAATACTGACCAGAAATCACTGAATGAGATGAGCCTGAAAGGGAGCATTTTGCAATCTCCTCTACTACAAATGCTTTCAGTCTTTCCTTCAGAGCTTAAAAAGGCAACATGGTCCTTCTCCCCTATCCCTTATAGGCCAGATTTCAGTGCTGTCCCATCAAAACCGAAGCTGTTCTTCAGTGGTGTTGACACCAATACTGCAGCAAGATCTGGGGTTTCTAAGACTTGCTAGCTCTCTTTGGAAAAGGGAACAGATTTTAAAGCTGTGAAGATTTAGGTGTACTAGCCAATTGAAAAGACAGCCAGACATGTGTGAGGTTAGGGAAAGACTGGATCATGCCCATCCCAGACTTCTGGAAGCAACAGTGAAAGAATTTGCTGCTTTGGCTGTAGAGACTTAATTACAGAGGGAGGTTCTCTGCAACCGCAACAGCAAATCCACTGCCTGAACTGAAGAGTTTGGCTAGGAGACAGGATTCAGGCAGAGACAAGCCTGCTAGGCTGACATCAGCATTATGAAGGCTTTAGAAAACATCCTGAAAGAAAGAAAACAATTAAAAGATGTGGGTGCAACTGGAATAAAGTCAACACAGCATTTACAAAGTGCAGCTTATATTATCCATGCAACCTCATATGTGAATAAAATAAGCTGTTTCTGTAGATCAAGCATATGTGGTAGACCTTCACACAGATACACATAACACATGAGATATACCACAGGAAATAAGTACTTCAATCAAGAAGATGGAAGTTTCAGTGGTGGACTGTATGGGACACGAGCAACTGGAAAGCAGGCAGCATTTAAATGGGAAATGCTGGCAGAAGGCAGATTTCTAGTAAAATATCTCCAAGATTGACTTCAGGATCAATACTTTGGGAATGAGATGACATAAAAATAGAAAGATACTGATGACAAAGCACTGAGAAAGGCTGATATGTCAGTCTCCCCTTGCCATGGCAAAGAGGAAAACTAAAGCTTCATCCTGGACCAGAGGAGTGGAAATTCAACAGAATTTAGTTTTGCAGTGTTGGAATTCAGAAGTTTCTGCTACTTTGCTGCTGGAAGTGGCAGGAGGTCCCAGATGCATTAGTTCTGGGCTATCAGCTGCTAGTGTGACAGTCATAAAAAAGGCAAATGAAGTCCTGAAACCTATCAGGTGAGGTATTTGCCACAGCAGTAAGAAAAGCATGAATGCTCTTATCCACAGCATTGGCGACCCTCACCTGCAGTGCTGACAGCTCTGCTCTCCTGGGATCAAGGCAGATCCACAGCTGCTGAGAAGGGCTGCAAGGCAACCAGGTGATCCCCAGGATGTGATTGTCCCCTGGGAGCAGGCCAGCAAGGACGGGAAGTGTTTCATGTGCAGGACATCTTCATGCCCACTTGCTCAGGTGGCAGATAGGAAGAGGTTTGGAAACCCCAGATCAGTGGAAGTCTGGCTGACATGCAGCAGTAGGAATCCCAGCTACTTTTGAGCTGGAGGATGGACCTTTCAGGCATTTTCCAGGCTGGACCCTGAGGCCACAAGGAGCCAAAGGCTCCACTTTTGGTTTCCAGTTCAAAAGACTGGAGAGGGTCAAAACCTGGAGATTCAGAGGTCTCCATCCATTAGAAGTGAAGAGACAGCACTCTTGCATGAGTATGCACCCCTGAGGCCCCAAGAAGCTAAGCCTGACCCACCACTGTCTCCCTTCTGCTGTCTCACAACCCCAGATTCATTTCCTGTTGTGTCCGTGCAAAACCTAAAAAAAAAAAAAAATAATAGTGGTGCCCATCCACCCAAAATGATCACTCTGTTAATTGCAGCCTGCAACACCCAGAGGGCGAGTGGGATAGGTGCTGTTTGTAGCGTAGGAAGACTCATCCCTGAGGAAGGCCCCTCTTAAAAGGGCGACACTCTCAGACAAAAAAAAAATGCTCTGAACTTAGGTGAGGTGGGGTATGAATTCGTCACATTTCTGATGTATGTGTGATGGATCCTAGACCTGCACATAGGAAAAAGGTATCGGTGACATGAACTGACTGCCTGGCACACATGGCACAAGTGGCGCTAAACTGTGTTCATAGGAAAAAGAGGAGTTTGCAGTGGGAAACAAGCAAGAATAGCACTAGCCTTTTCTATCAACAGGGAGAACAACACCCGGAGCTCTAGTGCAAAGGGATCTGCACTTGCTTTAAACTACTCATTGGAAGAGCCAGAAATTAGGACCTGGATGTCTTTGTGGACATAGCAATGAGCCTCTCCAGACTTTGCTGACTCCTCTTCAGTACCTGTCATGGGCCATGAGTGAGTGCTTCAGTCGCAGCAGTGATGGCTCACTTGTCCCTGACTGCAGAAACACAGCCCTGCTTCGTGAAGACAGGCTCCTTGCCATTAAAATAACTGCACCCAAGAGACACTGAGAAGGATCCTGCCATCTAATTTAAGAGAGGATATTGAGACTGTGTTATTCAAAGCCAAACCCTAGCTCCAGCCACTGGCTGTGGAATCTGTCCAATTTTCGATTTTAACATCCAAGAGGGAAAAAAAAAAAGAAGAGACAAAGAGAGAAGAAGAAAATAGAGCCTGACAGCAGCTGTGATATATACAGACAGCTCCTGAAGTCTGAGCTCAGTTTTCCCTCCTGGTTTGATAGCAAAGCCTGGGACACATGGCCTGGTTGGTGGCTGGACACTTTGACTGTGTGAGGACAGTCTAGGGCACAGAGAGCAAGAAATCAGACACGTGGAAGCAGGAGTGGAATGTCTGGGCAGTGGCCAATGGTCTGAGTGAAGAGCAGTCCTCCTTGGAAGGATCAGAGCTATTGGGTCAAACAGCACCGGTCTCAAGGAAGTAGTTTAATTCTAGGAAGCTCTGTTTTTTATGCTTGGGCTTGTACTGATGGAGAACACATTTGCTTCGTTTCCACCTAAGCACAAGGGCTCATTGTTTTGGGTTTTAGGGTGTGGGTTTTTTTTTTTGGGGGGGGGGTTGTTGTTGTTTTTGTTTTGTTTAAAGACAGACACTTTTCAAAACAAGGGTAATGTGGGAACCCAAACACCAAAAGCCCAAAGCAAACTCCAGACCCAATAACTTAATGTTGCTGAAGGTACTGACCTCTCTTTGATGGAGAAAATGACCAAATAAGCTACCATTTTCTTTCCTGCATTCAGCTATGAAAAAGTGTGGCAATTCTGGTGTTCAGTTCTGGGCAACTTCAGAGCTAAAGGAGCACCTCTGGGAACTACAACCAAAATCCATATCTATTTTTACTCCTGATGGAAGGTTTTGATTTAGGAAGTAAATTTTTGGCTTCATTGAAGAGGCAATCCAATCTACTTAGACTCTTGCAACTGCTCATTTTTACTGCATCTAAAAAGCCAGGGATATAGAAAACAGAGGTTGAATTAAGATGGTAAGAAAGGAAATCTAACAGAGACACACACTTGGTTTGCTTAAATGCATCTTTCAGCTTTGTGAATTCAGACACAACCACCTCTTCTGGGGAGCTGCAAGTGAAATGAGAAGCAGGAGGTGTCACCGGCTGGGCTTCATCCAGGTGTCTGCACCCAGAAGCAGCTCAGTGGCTCACTGGATTGCCCCGAATAACTCAAGTCTGCTTGAGTATCTTCTGTGCAAAGGCTGAAGATGCATTCAATAGTGATATGGGAAGGGGAGGAGGGGACACAGCTGCTGTGTGAGGCCACATGAAGAAGGGGCAACCACAACACCAGAGTGCAGCAAGACGCGTCCTCTAGCATGGCCCTGCAGTGCCTCCTCATAGCCACCAGCATCTGCTTGATTTGCTGTACAGTGAACAGACAGCAGCCCTTGTCCCCCATCACACTGCTGTGTCACACTGGCAGCCACCTCCAGTGGGTTAGGTAGGACCCTGCCTCTCACCATCTTGAGGCACCACTGGGAAAATGTGTATTCCCACAGATGATCGGGGAAAAGGGAACATCCCAAATACTCTGCATGCAGGGCACAGGATTTGAGGCCACAGGAAATCTGGTGTGGATGGCAAACACCAGAGACCTGGCTGAGGATGCCAGGAGAGTGGTAGTGCAAACATGGGAGCTGTATCTCTTGCTAAAACCATCAGTTGCAGCGAAGAACATTGATCCCTTAATCTGCAGGATGTGACAGGCTCCATTCTAGCCCCCCAAAGTGAAACAACAACATGAACAGTGCACGCAAAAGCCTCAACCCAAATGTTTGTTCTCCAGTGCAGCCCCAGTATTGCCTTTCTGGGCATGCAGGGACTCAGCAAGAGAACCTGGGGATGCACGACGCATTTCAGACTTGCCTGGCAGCCTCTGGATGTCTGCTGAGGGCCTGTGGGAGATGCCAGGGCTGAGAGGATTTGGAAGGACCCCTCTCAGGTAGCAGACCAAGTGTTTTTCTACATCTCCAGAGCTGAGGTTTGTCTCCCAGACAGCTGATGGGTATCTCTGCACTTTGTTTACACTCCAGAAGTAGGAGATTTTGCCCCTTGGGCACACTCAGAGGTAGTCAGCAGCATCCATGCCCCATTCTGTCACGTACACTTGAAGTAGAACACATATAGGACTAAGTATTTTGGGGAGACAGAGCATTTCAAGGTGAATAGCAATATTCAGGTGGGCACAAGCAATGGCAAAAAGCAACCAGCCTTACGGAGAACAACCAGAAGAGATGTTTTCTGATCTTTCCCCAGACTTCTCCCATGCACAGAACTGCTCCCTGAGCAGCTGCATTACAGAGATGGGGAGAGTTCACATACCAGCCTGCAATAACCCGCACCTTGCACAGCTTCCATGTGGCCGATAGCACATCCCTTTGGAGCAAATGCTGTCTTTCACCTCTTTTGTCCACCTGGGGTGGTGGCAGCGAGTGGTGAGCAGGAAGGGGGATGAAGGGGAGCTGGCATCAACTCGCAAAACTCTGTAACTCTAATATTTACAATACAGACACACATTTCTTATTCCAGACCAACATCCTCCATAGATTGGGAAACACCCCTGCAGCCCCTCCCATCTTTGCTTCTCTTTGCATGGTATTCTCCCCAGTTATGGCTTTTTGAACCTGTTCTGCCTCGTGACAACGTCCTCTTGCAGAAGGTGAGAACAGACAAGTGATCACTCGTGCCCATCAGCAGGTGAGCAGAGAATGACTCTCCTGTGCCAGAGGTTAGGTGGACATGGGCAACAGGTTGCCACAGCCCCAGGCAGACCCACCACTGTCTGCCTCCAGCATTTCCCCTGCTGATGAACAAGCTGGCCACAAATAAACCAGCTATTTCTGACAGCCTGCCCTGTGCTCTGCAGGCCAAGTCTCGGTAAAGGCTGGATGGCTCTGCATTTCTCTCTGCTGAGGTACAGGCGGCGTAGAGTCTGTCTGAGACATCTGTCTAAGCTCACTCATTAGGGAAAGGGAATATTCCTCTGTTCTCTGTCAGACCTCCCCCTGCCAGCTCCCCTCCCACTGCCTGCAGCAGAGTGACAACCCAGAGCAGCAGGCCCTTCCCTCACTTGCTCCAGAGCATTTTCAGACATCACAGCAGAGCCAGGGGGCAGGATGCTGCTGAGCTGACTAGCTAGGGATGGGTGAAAGAACTGTGCAGGGTGCCCACACATCTGCATTAGGACCAAACTACTGCCCCAATCCTGTACACCTCTCCTTGAAGGGTCAGACAATAGGAGCATTAGGAACTGGATCTTCAAGGGGAGCCCAAAGTCTGTAGCTGATCATACCCCTGCAAAGGTCCTGGAGAAAGTCCTTCCCAGATAACCCAGACAGAATAATGTAGCCTATCAGAAGGGCAAGATTAGTGTCACTGTTGTGATCCTGCTTCCATGAGCCGACCAGCAGGCAGACACATCCTTGTTCCCCTCAAAACTGCCATGTGATTTAATGGCATCCTTCTGTGTCACCGGCTGAGCAACAACCCTCAGGCTTTCACATAGGACCTGGAAGCTCTACTGTCCCTCTGAAACCACTGGGTAAGTGTCTTCTCTCACCAGCACTGTGTCCTAACTCTCAGGCTCAAAAACTACCTCCAGGAAGCTTAATTTTTGGCCATACAACTGTATTTTCAAGCACAGTGACCACGTGGATATTGTCAGCCTTGTTATCCCTCATAGCAAAGCCACATCTCCAGCCAGGGCCATCTCTCACAAGGAGCATCACAACAGCTTGGCAGCTGTCACTGGTGTTACGACCCCACAAGAGCACGGACAAGCAAAATATGTGTATTCTCACTGGGATGGAAAGTGAAACAACTGCATGTCCCTCAGAGTGCTTAACAAAGGGTATGTCATTTCTCATAACATTACAAGAAGGCTGCTATGAGTTTGCATAAGGCACTTCCCTAACGGTACCCATGTGACATGGTGGGCTGGAAAACATACCTGCTCACTTTGGGTCTGAGCAACAGGTCACTGGAAGTTTTGGCTCAGGTAGTGTAACACACCCTTGTTTAGAGATCCTGCTGAATCAGCGAAGCAGAGAATGGTACCTGGAGACACCCTGTTACTGACAGCCCAGCCTGCCTAGACTGCTCCCCATAGGAAGGGAAGCTGTGAAAACACTCCAGTCGGCGGTTCATGTGGTCCTGACTTAACACTGTTTTGTTCAGCAGAAATTAAACCAACTGACTGACTTGAACTTGGCTGGATCAGACAGAATCGAGTCCCAGCAGCACTGGGATGCTTGAAAGCTTAGCTCAGGCTTTTTTTCCACCACTACACATTTTCTACCATCCCCCCCCAGTTCTTTTGAAACAGCCAAACCAAATAATTAAGCACCCGCCTCCCCTCACATCCCAGCACTTAGAAACTCCAGAGGGCGAGACAGAGATGCATTGCAAGGAGGTTACCCACAAAGCTAAGGGGAAAAACACAAATAAAAGCAGCTCGGAGGCAAATCTGAGCGGGACAAGACAGGACGTGCACAGAAGAGGTTTACACAGAGAATAGCTCAAATACAAAAGGCACAATACGCTGCAGCAGTGAAAGACAAATCTCTCCCATCAGCTTGGATGGATGAACCCTCACACATTTGCATATGGGAAAAGGTGGGTTTACAGCACCACAGGCACCAGGGTCACCTAGAAGTCATGTTTTAGCTGCCATAATAAAGTACCACTTCAGGGCAAGATGAGAGGGGGGTTCAGAAGAGGGATGAAGGCTGCACAATGGTCTGCCCTCCCTCTTCTCTAGTACGTGACTAAAACACGTCCCATTGCTGTGGAGCTGATGAAGGAATCCCACCAGCCCCTAACACACAGACCTTACTCCCTCTTTTCGCCAAATGATTCTTCTGGCTTTCTGGGAAGCTACTTAAGGCCAACTCCAAGCAGCCATAAGTGGCTCTTGATGGGACACTCCACCCCAGCACCCATTTTCAGCCCACATCTCTGCTGAAGCAGCACCCTCAGTACCACCTTCCCAGCCACATTCATCAGAAGAGGTACCATGGGCAGTAAGCTGAGGTGACACTTTATACTTCTGAGGAGTCACAGCTGTATGAATCTTAGACAAGAGGGAAAGAAAGGAGCATTTTCCAACCTCCTGCCACCAAATGCACACACTCCACAGCTACTGTCTCCTGGAACAAACTCTTCTGCAGCATTTCCATCCCCAAACCACACAGTTCCTACACAGAGATATGAAGATATTGTAGATGCTCTGATCACACTGTTACAAGGTGTACCTAGGCTCTCCCCAGTGCCCAAGATGACTTCCTCTGGGAAAGAGATGAAAGGAGGTATCAGCCCCTACAAAAAAATACCCTTGTTTGCAGCAATCACCACCTTGCAGCTTCCCCAGAGTCCCCAGAGTGTGTGGCACAACTGGATAGTAATGGCAGCCAGGCTCCCTGGCACTAATGGCCAGTCTCCCTCTAGCTAAGAGACACTTTAAAGAGGCGACAATGAGTCACTGTTTTACATGGAATAATCTGATGGACCAACGCTGCCTTTAAGAGGAAAAATCATTCATTCTTCTTGGGATGTGCCCTGATGGCTGAAAGGCAGTGTGATCTGTAGGCAAAAGAGGGATGGGGGGGTGTAATGCCTTTAGGAAATGTTATTTCAGGGTGTGGATGAAGGTCCTAAGCTATTCTCTGTGGAAAGTGAAGGATGGGGAGAGCCACGCAGAGGAGTGAGTACATGTCCTGCTCTCGTTCCAGCCAGACAGGGAACAGCTGAGCCTGCCAGAAGCAGCAGTGGTTGTGGTGAATGTCTGGGGGTGGAAACTCACAGCCTCAGGGAACTGAAGCAGGAACAAAAATCCAAGCACACCTGCCTCCACCTGTGCATGAGATCCCTGATGTCTGTACACAGTCATCTGCTCTCTGGAACTCCCTGGGCTCACAGGACAGCAGTGCCTCTGGCATGCGGCATCAGGGGACAGAGTGGCAGCAGAGCTGCATCACCTCTCTGGCCAATATTGCAGCACTTACATTACCCAGAAAGTGCAAACTACCCCCAGCATGGGGCCCTTGTGCACAGAAACCTGAGGGCAGACAGGCATATGGACAGCCCAGCAGCCCCGGGTGCATTAAATGCACTCACACGGTTTCCAGCCTGCTGGCGAAAGGCAGCCAGATGTTTCTCGCTTCCCCAGCATGATGTTGCAATGACCCTTGTTCATAACCGTCACCTACCCATAAACATTTCAATACTCAACGGCTCACGCTAGATGCAATAAAACGGCAGATGGCAGATATTGGTCTCCAATGCAAAGGGCCACTGGCACCAAGTGCCACCAGACTGCAGGTTTCTCCATCTGGATGCAGCTCAACATAGCCACATTGACTTTCATAGGAAAATGCCTCAGCCCAGACTCTGAAGTGCTGTGACAACCATTCTAGAGGAGGCAATGCTACTGTGCCAAGGAATGACGGCAGATGCCTCCTGAACAGCCAGTGAGACAAAGACAGCAGCCTTGGAGCTGACCTGACCCCCTTCCTGACCGCACTCTCCTGCTGACTGTCCCCCTCACCACAGGTTTTTCAGTACAAAATCATAGAATCTTTATGGTTGAAAAGGACCTCTAGGATCATCAAGTCCAACCTTCGTCCTAACATCTCTCTATCCATTAGACTATAGTCTCAAGTGCTACGTCCACTCATTTTTTAAACCCCTCCAGGTATGATGACTCCACCACCTCCCTGGGCAGCCTGTTCCGGTGCCTAACCACACTCTCAGTGAAGAATTTCTTCCTAATATCCAATCTAAACCTCCCCTGATGCAACTTGAGGCCATTTCCTCTCACTTTATCATTAGTAATTTGGGAGAACAGACCAACACCAGCCTTGCTACAACCTCCTTTTAGGTAGCTGTATCCTCTCTTCTACCTCAAACATGTCCTGACTAAGATCCTAACCAAGAGTTACACCTTAAGATGGCCTTTTCACAGGTCACACATGGGGCTGGCACTGCTATCACTACAGAAATGTGAGAATATGACCTATTTTACATCATCACCCTCTCCTCAAAGGATACAGAAAACGTGTCTCCAATGGACAGCTTCTTCACTGTCACTCCTAAAGGTGAGATGTCCTGGAGATGGAGACAGGACGCTGGGCAAGATCAACCACTGCCACACCACATCCTGTGTGCCCCATTCAACACCATGTGGGATGTGGGATGGGAAGGGGGCAGCAGTCCAATAGCCAGAGCTATTTGGATTTTTCTCCAAGCTACTAAAAAAGAGGGGTTTCTGCTGAAAACGCTCCAAAGAAACAAGGCAAGCACTGCTGACAATGTAATCTCTACTGTCCACTTCTATTAATCCTCTTACAGATTTAGCAGGAACTGGAAGGCATGGGACTGACTTTTCTCCATCCGAAGCACGCAGGAGCTCCCAGACGCTGCAAAGCTAATGTGACCCTGCGTGCAGCCCCCCGCCAGCGCTCTTCAGAGGAGCACTTCCCAGCAGGCTGCTGGAGCACTTGCGTGTCAAAAGAGACAATGGAATCATGTGTACATTTTGCTTCTCGTGCCTGGACGACAAACCCAGCCCACAGAGCTTCGTATCTGCAGTGCAAACTCAGCAGTCTGCAGTTAACACTGGAGCTGAGAGATGATTTAGCATTAATGGGTTTGCAGCCAACTCTGTCTTCCACTTGCTGTACACAACTGCTCTGACAGCAGCCACAAAGGCGACTGGGAAGTTTGAGGGGGAGTCCTGAGATCTATGTATTTTTTTAAGCTGCTACAAAAACAACATTAAACCCCTGATGTGAGATTGGGTCTGTACATCCTGCAATAGTTTAGATTTCCTCCGCATGTCACACACACACTGGCCAGGGAAATAATTACCTTTCTAGCTTTATTTTTTGCCTTTTTATTCCCCTCCCCGCCCCCAACAGGATACTGCCCAGCCTTTAACAACTGCTTGGAAGAGACTCCTGAAACCTGAAATCCCTGGTCTGTCCTGGCTTCAGCCAGATGACCCCTGTTCAGGGAGTGCTGGCTGTACGTAAGCCAGATCAAGCACTGTCAGTCACTGGTTCCAGAAGTGACTGTGATTCAGAGATCTGGCTGATGGACATGCTTTAAAACCACTTGAGCATTACTGTTGATGCTCAAGATCCTGGGAGGTTTACTCAGGAAGAAGTTATTGCCATTGCCATTAGGAAGATATTAAAATTACATACAGAAGCTCCTTGTTTTCTATAAAGCCTCATGAAAGTTCTTTCCTCTTCTGACTCCTACTTTCTAGCACAGCTTACTTTGAATTTATGTTTCTGAAGGTTAATTTCTCCTCATTCCTTGCTGATGGCACCTCTTGGACCATCACAGAGTCACCAGCCATACCTAGGCACAGGGGCTGGCCCTTGGCTATGGGGCTCTCTCCTCCCCAGAGATGGGGACAGCTTGGATGCTACTTTTCAATGAAGGTTTTTTATTTCATCAACTTGAGTCAAGGATCAGCCAGGGAAACTCTAATCAAGTGATGGAAAAGGGTGACAGCTATAGGATTAGCTCACAATAAATCACGGAGAGAGGGAAAGAAAGAATCCAGCTGCTTCAAGCAACTTGCCAATTGCCAAAGTATCATCTGTGGGGATGAGAGCAGGAACAGAGCCAACAGCAGCTGGTCTGGACACTTTGTCCCATTCAATGGTTCTTCCTAAAGCCTCATGTCTCCTTGCTAGCAGGAAGCTCTGGTCACCTGGTACCAGCCTGAGGCAGATGTCAGAAAGGTTTAACAGAGGGATCACAGGCATTTGAGGTGGGAAGATGTGTTTTGCTGGGGCAATGGGCCTAACTCTCTGCTATTACAAGGACTGTGATTAAGGTCTTTGTAGGAAACAGAAAATTAACGCTACTCAGAAGGAATATGTCCTCTGTGAGCAAATAAAATCTCTCTCCATAAGTACCATGCAACCTTCTGTTTTCAAATGGTTAATTCCTCCTGCAAGTCAAGATAGAAGCTTTCCAAGAGCAATTTCTCTTCCCCATTATGCCTGTCGCTCTCCTGGCCCCAACTGGCTGCTTGCATATATAACTGAACTGCCAGAATTTCCATTCCTCGTCAATAAACTCTTCCTTTCCAGTCTGCTGCTTGACAGGAATTGCAGCAGAAGGGCTTGTGCTGGCAGTGCCAAGGCAGAGATCCCTGCCAGGATGCACAGGGGCTGATTTTCAACTGGCAAGGCTTCATCAGAGACCCACCTCTCCCCTGCACACCCGCACACGACACTGTCCGTACACCCACAGGTTCCCATTGCCAGGGCAGGCTCAGACAAGATACAGCTGCAGAAAGCTCTTGGGCTGAGACATCAGCAGGGATCTACCAAGCCAAGAGCCAATCTGCATCAGCCTGCTGCCTTCTGCTCAGCTGCTGAGGCCATGGCAGTCCAAGGTGCCAGGGGACCAGGCTGGACTTGCTCAAAACATGCCCGCAGTCAAGTTGGTCCAGGCAGATGCTGTTTGTGTCCTCTGCACAAAGGCTACCTGCACATATTCAAGAAAAAGAAGTCTCTCTACTGTTCATGGCTCAACGATTTGCCTGCTCAACACATTTCAAGCCATCTTGTCAGCTCTGTGCATCTGGAATTCATGAAAGTCTCAATAAGGAGATCTTGGGAGAAATGCACACTCAGCAAATGCTTCCCAACACAACCACTCCCTCCCCAGCTTTGCTTCACAGCTCTTGACCTCTGTTCTCGGTGGCACCAGCTGAGGGTCTGTGTCCTGCTTTTCTAAATGACGGCAGGTCATTAACCTGTGAGGCTCACTGCCACAAGATGCGGAGCGAGAGGCTTTATAATGTGTTGAAGAGATGCATGAGCTTGCAGAGGATACGAGCTAATTAAAGCCCGGTAGAGACTAGGGAGAACCATTTCCAGCACATAACTTCTCATCACAGAGCTTCTTGTGACTACTTCTGCTGCATTTAGTAGTGGTCATTGTCTGAGGCCACCAAAGAGCCCTGTCTCCCCAGCCAGCAGGTTTAACACAGGAGGCAAACATCTCTAGTGTCATTGCAGCATTGAGATGCAACAGATCCAACATCACTGGTAGTAACTTGTCCGAATGGTGGTTGGATTTATCTCCCTGTTGCTGGTCAAGCCCTGAGAATGGCTGTTAGTAGCTGGTGCTCTGAAGACATCTCTTTCCTTTTTACAGTCTAATGGAGATCTCAGGAAGAAGGGAACTGGGAGTTTTGCACCTACACCCACCAAACAGCAGCTGTTCATTGGCAGCTGAAGCAAAGCTCCATCAGCACCAAGTCAGCCTTGTTTGAATCTCACAGTGCCCATGTCTGATGATCCTCTAACCTAAAGAGAAATCAGTTGCTCTGATACATCCAGGAGTAAACTTTGAAAAGACCCAGCTGTGACTATGGTACCCCTGCACCCTTGCCAAAAGGAACAGTCTAGCTCTGCAGATGTGTGCAGGACTGAACCTGTCACTTTCCTGTGCCATGAAGAAACATGACCACGCAGAGATGCTCCCTGTGGCCAGGGGAGGAGTGCAGAGCCACAGGCTTGCAGGTCATCATGATAAGAACAGGGAAGGGGAATTGCTGAGGAGCTTCTGACCTCCAATTAGTTTGTGCTAATTTCCCAAGTCCCTGCCTTGAAGGAAGCCCTCTGGAACAGGGGAGCCAGCCCCAGAGACACTCACAGTCGGCAGCTCCAAACAAACATCACCTTTGAACCTCATGTCAATATTGCTCATCTTCCTGCAAGGTCAGTAATTCACTGCACAGAGCAGTGAAGCAACATCTGGCCAGAGAGCAGGCTTGGATCGGGTTTCTAGTTAGTGGTGAGGCTGCAAATCCACAGGGAAAGCAGTGATCCTGGAGACACAACCCTGAGGTATGGCTCAAACCCACTGCTGCTGCTGCTCCCTCTCCAGAAGGGCTGGGAGAGCAGCCAGGAGATGGAGGGCTACTAATCAAGTGGGACTTACAAAGAGAAGAACAAGATATGAGCAGTGCTGTGACAAGTGGCCAGGACTCGTGGCCCTAGTGTCCCTCCATACTACAGGGGTCACAGAATCACAGAACGTTAGGGGTTGGAAAGGACCTCGAAAGATCATCTAGTCCAACAGGTCCAAGCAACAGGAAGAGGCCCCTGGGCTATGGCATGCCCTGTGCACTGCTGTGCAGGTCCAAAATGTTCAGTGGCACTATCTCCACACACATCATGGATAGAGTTGCCAGCACCTGCCCATCTGCTGTCCCCTGTCTACGGTCTTGCTGATCTGCAACTTAGCTGCTACAAAGACAGTGCCACCTTCAGAAGAGACTTTCTGGGAGAAAGCAATTTCAAGCCCATCTGGATAATGCTCTGGGGGAGTCTATGAAAATTAAGTTCCTGTATGAAAAAAACAAAGTCTCACCAGAATCAGCTGCTTCTTCAGCACAGCAGGTCTCATCATCTCTGCTCAGCCATGGTTTGTTTACATGGCCACGTAACAGATTCATCTGAGCACACCACCAGACTCAGATCCGGGGCAGTGTGGTTTGCAGCACCTCACAGCTGCGGAAACAGCTTCACACTGTGACACACCACCATGAAGGTATAGTGATAGCCATCAGGCAAAGCAGCACCGCCAGGAACACTGAATGCATTTATTTTTCATTACACCGGTGCATCAGGGAGAATCATTGTTAAAGTGGAGGGAAAGCAGGACATGCTATCAGAGAGGGAGGCAAGCAGGGCTTGAAGGAGCCAGGCTGTCCATGGGGCTGAAAATGGCTTGGAGAGCCCAGCTGTAGGTCAGAAAGCTCTCGCCTTTGCACAGGGAATTACTGGAGACTGCAAGGGGTGGTGCGTGCAAATGGGACAGTAAAAACTGGTAGACACTGAATCGACATGCACTCAGTCCCTCAAAACCAGACCCTCGACCATTTTTAATACAAATGGTGATTTTTCATCTCACCACAAAGCTGACAAAGGATGTGGGTTATGTGGTCAGGCTTTCCTGCACAGGTAGATGGTGACAAGCTGCCTTGGTTGCAGATATAGCTGTTGAACATGAGGGAGTCAGAGCTGCTGCAGTACTAACCAGCAGGAACAAAAGCTGCTTTCTTCTCCCAGGAAAGGTTGGACTAGATCATCTTGAAGGTCTCTTCCAACCAAAGACATTCTGTGATTCTGTGAAATACCAGCTCCCAGCTTTTCCCAGCCAAATTCCCCATCAGTCTGCCTGCTCATAAATTTACAACTGTTTTATCTAATCAAAGCTCATCCAAGTATTAAGGGCTCAGGGGCACTATGGGGAAAACAGGAGCCTGTTCCTCTGCCAGGTTGCAGGAATTCCCAACTGTCTGGCTCAAGGCTGGACACCTCTGTACTGTAAAGCTAAATCTTCTCAGTGCTGTCCCAGCAAGTAAAAGGGAATGGATTTGAGCAAGTGGAACAGATTTTGAATTCCTTCTCTGAGGCAAGAAGATCTGGTCTACCTAGAAACAAAGTAACCCAGTAACAGCTGCTGCAAAGGGCCTTGGAAAAATAAAACCAGCTCAAAAGCGTTCAAAAGACATGTTGTGGGAGAGCTTAGCTTCCCTCACACTAATCTGTCAACCAGTGAGCCAGCATTAAGATGTCTCCAGATCCACAGGTCCTGCCAGTCTGGGTGGGTAAGCAGGACAGCACCAGGTTCAAGATGGGTCTCTGATGGCATGGCTGGGGTCCAGATCCCACACAGTGCTCTTGCACAGCCATTCACCAACTTTTCATACCAAAAGGCCATTTTTTAGGCAGTTGCCCAGGATGAGTCACAGTGATGCCTGGGGCTGATGCGGAGATGTATTTGCCAACTGCAGGGAAGCGTGTAAGCATGGGGCAGTGTGGTGTGTTTGCTTTTTGTAATCCCTGTCCTGCTTGTGGGGCTCAGACTGAAAGCACACTTCAGGGCACCACTGTTCTCTGCAAGATTCAGCTCAGGGAGAGGAGAACAGAAATTTGGGGGCTGTTAAATGCTGGGGTGACAGCTGAGGATATTAGATGATGCAGATTCATCTGGCTACCAGGCCTCCTTGGCTTGCTCAGCTCCACATTGAGGGAAACTGGTGGCTGCTGAAATCAACCATGCTTCCCCCTGGAAAGTCTATAGAAAGTCCCAGTGCCTGGCTGGTGCTGCTGCATCCCTGTTTGCTGACCAGTCAGCACACAACATCTCCTGACAGCACAAGGCTTGCAGTGTCAATATTAGGTGTCACTTCTGCGCAGGACCCAAGTCACACAAAGCGACTTCTCACACTGTGCCCTTTGGCTCCCTTTCCATGCACACTGAATGCTCCCTCAGAGCATCATACTCTCCTACCGACACAATCAAGGAAGCACTGTCTTTGCTCCCTGGCTCATTAAAACTATAAGAGAAACAAAATCAAACCACATGTCCCAGCGCTACCTCCTGTGCTGGGTGATCTCCTGTGAAGGTCATGGAGAAAGAGCTGTTTATCTGAGCAGCAGCCATCCAGCTCCTAGGTCTACAGAGAAACTTCCTTCCCATCTTTGCCCAGGTAGGGCTTTGACTAGACTGAGATTTTAGCTTCCCAGTGGAAGCCACAGGCAATTGGGAAATGGAGAAGAGAGTACATGCTCAAGAGGAGATATTTGGGGACTGAACCATATTTATCAGAGCTCTACAACTGATTTTACTGGATAATTTACTGGAATTACATGAGGTGCAAACCTGCAACAAAAAAATAGCAAAGACCCTGGCATCTGGAGATAAGCATCCTGGAAGGGGGACATTCTCAAAAGGCAGCAGCATGTGTAGGGTGCATTTAGCAGTACCTCCCACTATCCAGACCTGCTGGAAGGATTTTATTGCTAAGGGGGCAGTTGTATTTGAAGAGAGGAAAAATAAAAGATCCATGTGAAATAGTGGGGAAATCTTAGAGGGCTTTAGCTGAATACAGACCTGCACAAAGCTGCAGATCCAGACAGGATACAGAGACAGGGTGTCCTGCAAGCTCTGCAGGTGCAGGTACATGCTCTTCCATAGGAGAGAGCAGATTGGTCTGAACTGGACAGGAGAGGCTGGGAATATGGAGTTCAACACTCCACTGACACCAGCCACTCCTCTTCACCCATGAATGATTTTACCAGGGAAAACTAAATACCCCCAGCTCTTAGGGTAACTCCATTTGTCCTTATTCTCAGCATCAGTGCAAACCTCAGGGAGGTGTTCCCTCCCTCTCAGACCACTAGTAGTCTTTAACTGCCTTTTAACAAGGAAAATGTTGTGCATTTTCCCAGCTCTGCCTCAAAGCCTCGATGTGAAGCATCCCCCCCACCTGGCCCCATAGAAGTATTTGGGGAGTTAAGCTCTTCTTTTGGTACTCAGCTCCAAGGGGGAGTAATAGGAGTTAAGCACCTAATGCCTTTGTAGTTTCTTGGCTTCTGACAGCCAGTCCTGGGAAGACAGCTGTGTTTGCACTGGGATTAAGATGGAGGGTTTGTCATGCTCTCCATTCAGATGCCTGAGAGAAGCAAGGACCAAGGAAGAAAATCCAACACCCTGAAGAGTGCCCTGGCCACTGCATTGAGCACTCATTTCCCAGCCTCAGACCTGACTGATTATCACCAGAAGGTCCTTCCTGCACCAACACAGACAAAGGTCCTACTTCTCCCAGATGATGTGCCTGTGGAGTCCTTTTTGCAGGATAAATAGGAGTGTTGAGGTTTTGGGAGTGAAGACAAAGCAGAAAGCTCAGGTGCAATGTGCTGCCAGAGGGAAAGAGCCGGGCTGAGATGCCAGCCAGAGGGATGTGGGGCCAGTGAAGGCTGGCTCCAACTGGCAGAGCCATTAAGACATGAGTCTCTCCTGCAGGCACAGAGTTAACTCCTGGCCTGCTAAGCCCTTTCCTTCCCCCTTGCAAACATCTCCTATGTAACAGAGATTTTCAGGAAACTGTAGAAAGCCAAGAAGGGGTAGAGAAAGCATTCCTCATGAAAAGCCTGGTGCTCAGGAGCAGATGGGCTTCATTACTGCCCTGCTCTCAGCACTAGACAGGGCAGACTTATCTACCATGACAGGTCATGGCTACAGTAATTCATATCTTCTTCAAACATGGCATCTGAGAGCTTCCCAGCCTGCACTACCTAATGCTTCAGCTGACAAAGTGGCTTTAATCTGAGCACTGGCTCCTCAAAGGGTAGAGGCCACATCCTGGGCATATGGCACTGTGACCAGGAATCTGAGCTGGGCAAAACGGCCCCATGATAAAAGGAAACAAAACAGAAAAACCAACACCATGTCAGAAGGCATCTTAGATGTCACATCCCTGCCTGCATTTGCAGCTTTAGCCAGGGTGAAACTAGCACAGCCCTCATTATCTGGAAGGCTGAGGACATGTGTCAGCCAGCTGCAAACATGACCCAGACTTGCCTTTGCTACCCAAACCACGCTCACATCCCAAGGCAGCACATGAATTTCAGCCTGAAAATACCTTTAAACAATGGGGAGGAACGGATGTTTAAATAAGCTTTTTCCTGTTCTGAAAAAAAATCCCCTGGTTTGTAAGGGTCTGCTAAAATCTATCTGTGCAAGCATCTCCATTCATGCAAAGTCTAGGTGCATTTGTAGATTAGGGACTTATAAACTTTATAATATCTATCACTCTTTAATAATTTGTCATCCCTTGAAGGGGCAAATATTTAGGCACAAGGATGGAGCTGACTGAATGTTCACAAGAGCAACCACAGACTTTGGATGCATAGCTCAGAAAATCTGAAAGGGCAGATGTACAACAATCAGAAGCAAGAGCTCCTCCAGGACCTGCTGGTGCTGATTGATGCTCGGCTGGGCAACAGAAACCATCCCAAAGTTGGCAGAGAATAGCGACAATGGGTATCTTACATATCCACCTTGGCACATCAGTGGGCAAGATGAGGCAGTTTCCTGCCTGTGATATATGCTACACATGGTAGTGTGGCCTCTCTCAGGCTGGTGAAGTGGTACCTCCACTCCAGGAGTCCTGTTGGAGGCTTTCCTCTATCAGTGTCCAGAGCAGATCCAACCAGTTGATGCAGGAGCAGATACGGCTGGAGAAAAGGATCTTGCTGCTTCCCCACTCTCAAACTTTTCTGGAGCAGTATCACCATCTCAGTGCTACCACAATCCTAGTCCTGGTGTCTCTTGTTGTGAAAGAGTAAGACTGAAGACTGAGTGTGTCTAACTCTCAAAGCCCCATGGAAGTCTGACAACTCATGCTGATAACAGCAGATCGTGAAAGAACACAGGGAGTGCAGAAGCCAGTGTTAAGTGAGTGCTGTTAAAAAAGACGTTAAGAAACAACAGCTGGATGCTTCAGTCAGACAGAACTGGAGTAGAAATAAAGCGGCATTTTGAGATTGAAGGTTTTACCTTTTTTTCTTACTGGAGCAGGTGATTCAGTGCTGGAACAAACTAGAAGCTACAGGAAGTGGAGCACTCTCTGTCCCACAGGCTGCTTCTGTGCAAGGTCTGCTTTGTCTCCTCCAGTCACTTCCAGCACACACATGTCACTGGACTGGATACAGGAAGGATGGGGCAAGAACAGAATAGCCTGGCTCTTACGCAAGGGTCTCTTGGTATCAGACTGAATGATCTCACCCTCTCTCCTTGCCTCAGGCTTCCAAAGGTGCCTCTTCCTCCAAACACTTCTGAGATTGCAAGGGGATTTCTTCTCAACACCAGCCAGAGATAGAAGCCTCGAGAAGGATAAGCTTATGTAAAATGCTTCATATAGCACCCAATCACCTCTCAATAGGAGATATGATCTTTTGGGATGGAGGAGATGCTTATTAACTGCTTAGGAGACTGCAAGTATGTGTACACATCCCTTTGGCCCCTCACTAGCAGCCTGAAAACTGCAAGTTCTCGTGATGTCAGTACAATTTGCCTACTCAGTTTCCCCAGAACACCTACCATTGAGGTGGACCCACAGCACTGTTGTTTGAGGTCTGCAGAAACTGCATACACAGAAAAACAAACAGCCTACTATGGGCCACTCACTTCCCTCTACCTCCCTCAGATGTTCTCCCTTCTCTCTACCCCATATCTGTACTAGCATAGTCAGCCCCAGCTCCCCAGTGGTGCTAAAATCAGTGCGGTGCCTCTGAGAACAGCAGTGACCAAAGCTTTGATGTATACGAGGCTCAGCAGCTTCCAGTATTTATTGTTTTGCCAGTCTAGACATGCTATGACTGGAGTTAGATGAAACAGTGGTCAGAGAGCCCCACTGCTTGTTCCCACCTTCTCTGTGCACAAAACATACAGTGTGCAAAAGAGCATAGCCACCACTGACGATGCAATACTGCTGGAGGAAGCAGCAGAGGAAGCAACTCAGAAGATGGATAACAATTATGCCGAGGGCAGGTGGGATCTCCTGGATGGTTGTGGGATGACACCAGTACAATCAAGCTCCCCAGTGGACCATGTCACTCCCAGCACAAAGCTGAGAATGCATGAAGTCTGCCCAGGAGCTAAGCATACCTGCCCACACCCAGTCCAGATGTAGAAAGGCCTGGAGATGTTGAAAGATCTCTGCTCCGGTCAAACCCCATAACTACCCACTGTCAGTCTTTGTAAACTCCACCTGCCAGTGTGCTCAGAACCACTTTAATGCCTCCCTGCGATGAAGACATTTGGCCCCTGGCCACATGTCTGAGAGTCTAGAGTGAGACAGCTGAATGCCAACAGGACAGACAGGTCATCACCATCCCAAAGTGAGCAGGGGACAGTCCATGTACTGCAGCTGCTCCCCATGGCCAGGGACAAGGACCACAGCTCCCACGGCTGCCCACCAGTACAGCCAGCCGCAAGGAAAGCCAAAGCAAAGCAACTGGGAATATGAAGCCAATGCATGCTCAAATCCAGACGTGGATACTTTCCCTGGGGAGCACTGAGACATGTTTCACCTCTCCTGAGAACCCGTGAGGTTGGCAAACACCATTTCTCCAGCCCATTTCTGCCTCCAGGAAGTACAACGGGGGATTCTGACACCAACTTCAGTACAAACAAATTCAGCCCAGCACCAAAATAAGCAAGTAAGCAGCATTTAGGAGCTGAGTTATATCAGCACGCACTGGTGCGTGGGTGTTCCTAGGGCAGAACAAGAAACCCTTATTTCAGCACAGCCGTGGAGTTCAGTGTGCAACTGCCCGGATAGAGTTAAACGTGGGAGACACAAATGGAGGAGTTAATTCCTGCTCCCTGAGCTGAGTGAGTCCTGAGCACTCTCAAACTTAAAGGGTTCTGGTTGTATCATCTTCCCTCCCATGCTGTACACCTTGTCCTGATCACAGGATGGTTCAGTCTCCATGTACTGTTAGCATGGATTAATTCAGCACATTTCATGGAAAGGTGACCTGCTGAATCCTGCTAAAGAGGGAGAAAAGGATCTGACTGCTCCCGGGGGAAACTCACAGCACGGCTGCTTTTTTTCTAGCATTTTTCTTCATTATTATTTAGAAACTAAATGACACCAGACAACTAGAACTTCAACTAACCTCAAGTCACCTATCATTTTAAAGATGACAGTTTTGTCTGTAAATTGTTTACCTATTATTGTAACTTGTAACTTCTAAAATCAAGTAATTGCCCTTGTTTTGCTTTCCCTTGGGATAAGATAAAACAAACAAACAACCAGCCACAACAAAAAACACAGAAGGAAAAAAAAAAAAGAAGCAATTTCAACATTGCTGCTTTTCTATATTTGGTAATGACCTTTCCTCTGCTAGTGTAAGTTTTTCACAGGACTAAGGAGGAAAGGAAAAATTGTAAACTAAAAAATAATAAGGGAAAAAAAATGGCACCAAAATGAAGCCTGGACCCAGGAAGACAACTATGTGAGTAGAAAATAACCAGATGATAGACAGCACGATTATCACTTTAATTCACCTCTTTCGTGAACCTTAAAGGGCAAATCTGCAGAGGGTGTTCACCACCCTCACAACTGGGTTTCCACTGTGTGACAAACACGGCTGGTTTCCACCAGTAGAGGATCTCTACTCCACACCTATCACTGTCTACACAACCTTTCAAAAAAATCACACTTGCCCCACATGAAGGAAACAAATCTGCAGCCTATTAGGGATACTGCATTTCCCAAACCCCAGCTGGCCAGCAACTCTCAATGGAGCTTTCAAGCCTCGAAATTCCCCAAACCCCTTGTGAGATGCCATCACCGTTACTGTCACCTGGTTTGCTCTGACCTGACAGGAACTCTGGGTGAAACTGTGTTGAGATCATGAAAGGGATTAAAGTCAAACAAGCACAGAAAGTTCTGCTAACTCAAACATACAGAAGTCTCCTTTTGAAAACCAGAGTCCTGAAAAGAACTGCATTTTCCAGTCAAATACTAGAAAGTGAAGCCAATGTAAAATGCAATTGTCTCTCTGCTAGGAGCACTGGAGATTACAGTCCATTCAGTGATGCTCTTTTTACTGAACAGTCCCAATACTAAAATAAGATGCATATATTGTTTGGGGTTTTTTTAAAAAAAAGAAAAAAAGTTACTAAGGAATACAATGCTGATTGTGGTCCTCTAGGATTACTGAATTCATTTGACAAACTTCACATGCTGTTCTAGAAATAACAAATGCTTGCTGAAATCTAACTCCTTTTCCATCTTATTCAGGCAACAAGTTAAGCCTTTTTTTTTTTTATTTTAAAGAAAAAAGTATTAAAGTGATGGAGCAGCCCCTATAAAAGGAAAATTGCATTTCAATTAGTCCACACCGATAAAATTCCGCTACCAGTTCAGTCAAATCAGTCTTCTGAATTTTAAAATGCAACTTGAAAGGCCCCATTGATGGATTGCCGCTGTAATCAGAAAACATTAGTACATTGTTAAAACTACAGGAACTACCCAATAACGTCTCTCAGGAAAGAGGAGCTAATTTCCCCAGAAGAGCAGAAAGCAAGCAGGGAAATAAATAACTCCTCCAGTGCAAAACTTTTTATACTCTGATTCTGAATTGTTTACCAATGTAGACGATATTTTGAAAAGCACACACTAAAGAAGTCCCTTGAGCAATTCAACCAGATTCCCCAGGAATTTTAGTGACGGTGGGTGTGAAAAAGGCACTTGCGGAACAGAGCAGCTACTCTTTATCTGTCCTAACGCCAGCACAGCTTCAGAGGGACCGCTCGAAGTTGTACACAATTTCATGCGCTGCTTTCACTGAACGCAGGGACATCGAACGGGACAGTCGCCCAAAAGTAACTTACTTTAGAAATGAAACCTGAATTTCATTGCAAAGCAGCGATGCTAAGTCAGTCACACGTTGCAAGTAAACACAGCAGCGAAGTTCAGTGGTCTCGGCTGAGAAACGTGCAACAGTTCACAGGTGACCCTAATTTAAACCCACCCGTGGATCGGCCTCTTTGGACCAGATCGGCTCTCACCAACATCGAAGTGATATTAGGAGCGGACAGGGGGCTGACCGCGGTGCCCGGACCCGGTTCCGTGGCTCCGCACGCCCGCACCCTGCCCCCGCCATTCGCCCCCGGGGGGTCCCGCCAAGAGTTGCAGACACCCCTCGCCGAGGCGCGGA
>JAAGNO010022909.1:115330-169855 GCA_033439905.1 Ceryle rudis | reverse complement strand
TGACCCGGGTTGACTTCGTTTTGCTCTTTTGTTACTGTCTTGGCTCATTTTGTGCCCGTTCGCGGAGCTGCGCCCGTAGGGGACGCACGTGCCCCGGCCGGCTGCGAACGGCCGGTGCGGGTACCGGGCACCCCGGCGGAAAGGAGCCCGCCGCGCCGCGTGTGTGCGATGCGATGTGGGCATCTGTGAGCGCCCACCGCTTTGGCACGGGCTAATGCAGTTGCTTGGGTAGATGTAGCTGGAGGGGAGGTTGGTGTGTGTAATTGCACAGACAACCGGCTGGGTGGAATGGTTTTGTACTGGTGTTGGTTTTCAGCGTGTGTGCCTGCCAGATTCGGTGCCGCTGCGCCTGTTCAACCAGTGGTATTTAGCAAACTGCTGGATTTGATCCGCAGGAAGGCAAGAAACATTGTTGCGGCAGGGACAGAGCAGGAGCTCGGTGCCACAAAGTTTCCGGGCAGCGGTGCTCGTCAGGCTCTGTAGGAGTAGGAAACTTCGCTAGGGTGAAGATGCTGAAGGGAGGTGTTTTCCGGGAATGGAGTTGTGGGGATTCAGGCAGCTTTGTGCTCTGACAGTCATGTCCCAGGGTCCATAGCGTAAAGCTTTTCCCTGCCACATCCGAGCTCTCCAAGCTCTCTATCTGTTCAAGTTCAGGTGTCTGTGGCTAACTAAGCGTTTCATCGCTGCTGGGCACCGACCTGGCTCAGACTTATTCCAAAGCCGAGAAAAGTTAATGGGAGCCCTGCTCGTGTCTAAGTGCTTTGATGCAGGTACTGGGAGTGGAGCCAGTTTGTGGATCTGACGCCAAGAGAGACAGAGTTGTGTCTGTGAGTGAAAAACTAGTGTCATTTCCTCAACCCCCCGAGGCATCTTTCCTAGCTCCAAAAGAAACTTCCCCCGTGGAAACTTCATAGAAGGGTGAGTAATTAAAACATTACACAGCTGCAAGTTTCCGCTGCTTCAGGGCATCGAGAAAGGAGCTGGGTCCTGGTCTGCAGCTTTAAGCTCCCAGACAGCAGTGGCAGTTGACCGGGACTGTGCTTTGAAGTGTGTGATGTCATTATGACTTCATTTCTTTTTAAAAATAAAATACTTTTCTATTACTGGGAACAGTGCCCTGTGTTTCTTGAAGGAGAATGATTTTCCCTGTTACCCTGTGTTACCCAGTTGACTAGTTTTGCTTTGGGATAGTAAAGGCAAGGTAGAGTTTTTTAGGAGATTACTTGGCTTTTGTCATTGTAGCAGTGGATGATGGACAGCCCAGCTGAGGTCAGTCTCCAGGGAAGGCAGGTGGGGATTTGCAGCAGTCTGTGCAGTACTTCACTTTGGGGGAAGACCAGCGATGCAGGAGCTGCAGGTGCTCCCATGCAGGGTGTTCTGGGGACCCAGCTCCCTGTGGCATTCCCACTAGGAGGGGTAACTGCTGTGATGTGGAAGGAGCAGCAGCAACAGCCTTCCTTTCCTCTGGCAAGATCTTCACTGCTTCTTTTTTACTCCCAGCCTGACCTCGGCATTGTTAATACTGTCCAGTAATGGTGTTGAAAAACAAACGTGAGTGAACCTGTGTGTTTGTTTAAATATTAAGTACTTACACACTAAGGTGTGTTTATTTTGTTTCCTTAAACAGTCCCCTACTGGGGATAGACATAAATAGTTTTATTTACGCAGGACTTTGTAAACACTGATTTAAAAGTAAGAGGAGCAAGAGGACTGCGCTTGTTGGCTCATTAAAACCCTCTAGAAAGTCTCCAAATGGTACATACAGCTCTTCTGCACCAACTGTGTTCCTGTGAGTGCCATCAGTGGTTCTCCCTCACCTCCTCCTCCCCATCTTCTGGAGCCAACGTTTGCTCCCCTTTTCCAAGTACTCCCTATCCCCAGGAAATCTGAGGCAGGACAAAGAACAAGGTACTCCTTCAGGTAAGGGTGCCTGCCAGCATGGGTCTAAGCCCTTTGGGAGGGAACTGTCTGTTTGGACATGGTGGAAGGGGTTGCCAGATGAATGCAAGGAAGGTACAGCTTAATACAGGACAAAGGACTGTGGGCAGTGTGTGGTGAGAGGGGTGCTGAAGAGGAGGAGATGGGAATTCCTCACCTCTCCTTTGAGGATGCCTCAGGTCTCTTGCTTTACACACTCCTCTGAGCTGAAGATGGCAGGAGGCAGTGTCTGAGGGGAAGTAGGGGTCGAAAGGGAATCCGAATCCTGATGCTGTGGCGTGCGGGGATTGGGGAAGGAGCTGAGCACCTTGAGGTGAGGACCACAGTGTCCTCAGTGGGGACTGACCATGTTTCCTACTGTCTCCCACTCTGTAGGAGCAGCAAGAAAAGGGTACAGAGTGTATGCCAAGAAGGTGCGAGGAGACTACATATTGCCTTGCACATCCAACTGTCACGCTGCACAATATGGAAATATTTGTTGTGGGTTTGTGTTTGAAACCAAAGCTGTCATTTGAGTGAAAAGCAGGAGAGTACCTTCCTTCCAACACTTGCTGGTGTACAGGAGTGGAAAAGCAGGGTAGGATTGCCCTATGCTTGTGTGAGTTCACAGATGCAGATGCTCAGCTTGTGTAAATTGGAAGTAATCTCAATAATTTAATTGAGGAGCCACAATGATTTAAGCTGCCTGGGGATCTAGCACAAGGACTGTAATGCATGTTGGTATAAATACAGAGAATTCTGTGACTAAACATCTGAGGTGACAGTGTGCCAAGTCTGTAGAGCCTCCTGTGTCAAGGCATGATGATCACTAAGCTCCTGAGGGTTAAAGAAAATCTTCTGTAGTTGGAAGACTGCTCATTAATTATCCACTTATGGCTTCCCTAGCCTGGTTGCTGACAAAGAGGGTGATGAGTGTCAAGTTAAAGACCATCTTCTGTTCTGATGTCATCATTCCTGTGCTTCATTCCTTAGGTATTTTGTAAAAAAAATTTCCAAGCCTAAGAAGACCAATACACCAAATTAAACAGTATAAATGTTTCTTTGGAAACCTAGCTGAGTGGTGTAGGAAACAGAGTTTTTCACTCTCACACTATAAGGATGCTGAGGAGCAGGGGGACCCTTTCTGCTTGGCTTACACTGAGCCCCAGAATTTTCACCCTGCTGGGTTGAGCTGGTGATGGCAGCTTCTACCTTCAGGTCTGCACTTGTGGCCTATCTCCCCTCAGATGTCTTATCTGATCCCTCTTCTGTGCTGGTGTAGGGAAGAAAAACGTGTGGCATTGTTTCTCACCGTGCATGAGCCCTGTCTAGGATGGGAAAGCAGAGCAGTTCCTTCTGATCTCCAGAGGACTGAATGCCAGCACACTTCCTGCTCCTTCCTTTGTGTAGGACTAAAGCCATAGGAAAGGTTAAAATGCTTATTTAGCTTAGGGTCAGTGGTGGCTCTGAGGTTTCTGCCATGTGGGCACCTGTGACCGCTGGTATTTAGTTGGGCAGGCTGCTTTTAGTTGCAGATAACCTCATTGTGGTGCAATTTATGGGGAAGAGGGGGAAAGTGCTTTGTGGCTTTTGTATCTAATCTCCATGCCCTTCTGTTTCCTGGGGTTCCCTGTTCTCCCAGGTGCATTTTGTGTGTTGGGTTGCCTTTTTTTTTCCTGAAAAAAGCTGGTGGTTGTCAGCACGATCTAACCTTTGCCTCAGCTGATGCAGAGGGTGGATTACCTCCTACTGGCGCCTTAATGTGTGGGTCAGGAGATGGGAGAGGGATGAGCCATATGCTTGTTCTCTCAGCGAACATGAAACCAAAGCCAGTATTTTCAAAGCAGCTGACTTTAATCTGGTCTTGTTGTGTAATTCCATTAGACTTATTTTTATTAGAACAAATAATTTAATTCAGACCCCTCCTCAACCCTAATGCATTCGAGTGGCTGCAGATACACGGGTTACAGTGAGACACACAGCCAGCAATGTATGGTGGAAAGCAAATTACTCTGTAAGAAGACAAATTGATCTTTGACAATTTTATGTGATTAGGGGAACGATTAGAGAAAATAGCTGGAGGTGCACTTGTCCAGTGGTTCGTATGTTGGTGGAGATGAGTGGTGAGGTGTCAGCTGCTCTCTAGGGTGAAAGTAATCACAGGCATGAGAGTGCTGGGGTGCAGTGACAGGCCACCCGAGTCCTGGCTCCAAAGTGGGATGAGAAGATAGTGGTGAAAAGCCACTTGCTGACCTTCTGTGCTGGGGTGTTTTTTCTGTGTCCTGATGCAGACAGGAGGGTTTACTTATTTGCAGATGATCTGGGTTTTACAGAGCTATGACTTGGTTTTGTCCAGTGCCACAGGGGTTGGATCCGGACCTGTTGCGCAAAGTCAAGAAGGGAGAGCATTTTCTTCTGGGTTCTTGCCTTTACGCCTGAGCTTCCTGGATCTGTATTTCCCAGAGCTGAGAAAGGAGTTGAGTGCCCTACCTTCAGTGTATGTCATGCCCACCTACTTCACCCTGCCCTCATATCCTCCATCTCTAAAGGTATTCACACCCACAGTATTGTTTAAAGTCAGTGAGCTCTGCGTAGGCACAACACCTCTGAAAATCAGGCCAGTGTGGTCCCACTCACACATGCACCCGTTCCCGGCTGTATCCCCATGCTTCCTCTGCCTCCCTCCTTAGCTTGGTGCCTGTCTTCTGAGCTCTGCCTGGGCGAGAGTTGTGTTCAGCCACATGCCACAAAGCTGGAGTTGCCGTTGGTGGCTACTGTTCAGTGTTTGTGTTGCAGCGGCACAGCTTAGAGCCGCAAGCACCAGAGCTACTCTTGGCCATGGCAGAGCAGCAGGGTAAGGACTTCATCCCAGCTTAGAGCAAGAGAAACAAAGGGCTGGCATGGGGTGATGGTGGGGCACTTGCTCAGCCATCTGCTTGGGCTTTGATCAGAATTATGTTGCTGTGAGGTTTGTTATTTTCTTTGACTTTTTTTCCCCCTTTCAGTTCAAGATGGCACAGACAAGTTCTGCCCTTATTATAGTTCCCATGGAGACAGATTTGATGCTGTACATTAAAGGGGGCCATTAAAGTCAGCTCTTACCTGGACCAGCAGTTCCCCCCTGTTCACTGGCACAGCATCTCTTCCAGTGGGAACTTGGGCTCAGGGTCCTTGTCAGGTTCTTTGTCTTTAGAAATGAAACCCTAAACCATGTCCTTCTCTCTTATTCTTTGTGCTTGCGGCACAGCAGGAATGTCTGTCTCATGCTGCTGTTGGATTCTGTCACCCCTGGGGACACCTGTGCTGTGGTTAGTTCTGCCTGAAGGTTTCCACCTTTATGCTTGAAAGTCCTTGAAATGTGTAAACTTTGACATTATCCCTTTCATCACCTGAGCAGCCACTCTCATAGCGTCCATAAAAAGCTCACTACACTGTCTTCAAATGCAGGACTAATTTGGACTGATGGATGGCAACAAAAGTATCCATCTGTTTTATGGTGTACCATCATACAATCATAGAATACCAGGTTGGATGGCAACTCAAGGATCATGTGGTCCAACCTTTCTTGTCAAAACCACGGTCTAGACAAGATGGCCTGGCACCCTGTCCAGTGTTGGGGAATCCACCACTTCCCTGGGGAGACTCTTACAATGGCTGATGTTCTTGCTGGGTGGGGGAATATTCCTCCATGTCTAATCACAATCTCTCCAGGAGAGACTTGTAAGCAGTACTCCTCATCTTTTCCATGTGAGTCCTTGCAAAAAGGGACCCTGTAAATACTGGAACATGGTGATAAGACATCTCGTAAGCCTTCTTTTCTCAAGACTGAACAAACCCAATGGCTGCTTCTACACTACGAAGGTCACAGATGCCACCATTAAAGCCTTTCTCAGAGGTCTTCCTGAGAGGACTTGGAGGTTGCAGGTGAACATTTGGATCCAACAAATGAACTCATCCATGCATGAATCCTTGCTTATCAGGCAAAAAGGTGTCCCAGGTGTCCTGAATCTAGTGAGGCACCTCAGCTCAACAAGAATGTGTACAACTGGGCGCTTGTAGTGGAGTGAGATCCAAGCTGGTTTCATATAAACAGTAAGAGTTGGAGGAGAATGTTTGTGGCAATCTGCTGAAGTCCTGGCCTCTCTTATGGTGTCGTGGCTGCTTTAATATCAGTGAAGGCAAAGATACCACCATTAAAGCCCTTCTCAGAGGTCTGCCTGAGAGGACTTGAAAGGCTAGATGAGTCAAAGCAGTGGAACGTGCTCCTTTTTTACGGGCCTTCCATGGGGATATTACAAAAACATGTTTTCCCTAACAGGAAAAACTACTGAGCAATATTATCATTCAGGAGAGAAAGGAAAAAGGAAATAAAATAAAATCCCCAAACCAGTCAACATCATATCCAGAAAAATAAGAGAAGATAATAGCATGTAAGTTAGAAGTTAGATAAGGGAGGCTAAAAGAAATCAGTGAAATAATAAGAGCAGAAGTGTTTAAGAGAAAGCTGCTTCTGAGAACATTAGGAACCAATGGAATGCTCTGTCCAGTGTAATTCCTTTGCTGGATTCAAATGGTACAGTCATAACATGAGAAGAGAGCATTAGATTAAATTCCAGCATATGGATCATTCTCCAAATCACCCTTCTCCTGGCAAGAAGTACCATCAGCCATTGCTACCGCCAGACTTCCAGGTGAGAAAAAGTATTGGCCATGTAGTCAAGGAGCATAAATTGTCATGATAATAATAACAACCCGGTCTTAACCTAGTGCATTTTTTACTCTGTACATTTACTGAAGATAACAATGCTGTGATTTCATTCTTTTACAAGGGGTGCTGAGAGAAAAATCTCTAATTGTCTAAATCAGTGTTGATTAGCAGCAGGACTGGGTATAAACCCCTGTTCTGCAAAGCCTCAGCCACTTGCCTGTGGTGTAGCAGCGTCCTTGGCATGATACACTCTGCGTTACTGTGGCACTGCGCTGATTTATGCCCCTAAAAAAGGGGCTTGTCCATGGAAAAACAGATTCCAAAGCTGAAAATTGTGCCCACCCTGAAGCTGACAGTAATATTATCACTGATTTAATCTGTGGATTTTTTTAAGCCAGAAAAGGGTTTCTTGTATTGTCTTGTCTGCTCTCCTGCCTAGAAAGAAAGACCCAAACAAAAGAAAAACTGTAAGTAAGGAAATGACTGCATGATTAACTCCAAAATATCAGATGGGGAATAATAAAAAATAAACTAGTTGTTTTCTTTAATAATAACAATGGAAGACAAAAAAAAAAAAAATTCAAACTGTTTAAATTCTCACTTGACTGAGAATTTCCAAACAGCCCATATAGCAGTGTCTGGAAGGATAGAATGAAAGCAAATGATTTCAGGCAGTGGTTTGGCCCCTTTGCCTTCTTGGGGCAAACTCCAGGCTGTTTATGGGAGTTTTGTTCTGTGAGAAGACACAAAGTGTTCTTCTGGTTGGTGTAGTGCCAGGTGGAGTGTGTACAGGAAGAGAAGCGAGTCAGGGCTCACTGCTGGAGATCAGACCTGGCATGCTGCGTTGTGCCTTGCTTTATGAGCACGCCTGTTGGAATTAGCAGGGCACCTTGGGAAGTGAGGTCCTATTTACTGAGTGGAGATGAGTAGGGAAGAAGAAAAGGGGATGCTAATATTACAGAATCCCTGGGGGTGGATAGGGTGCTGGAGGTTGCATGTGCTGAGCCCTTGCTTCTGGTGTGGGTGAGCACCCAGAGAGGAGTCAACCATCAGAGCCACCCTCTTGGGTGGTGATGCCATCCTCCCTGCCAGCTGGGCAGCTCCTGGCCTTTGTAGCCTTGTCCCCAGTGCACTTTGTGCCATTGTTCATATGGGGCTGGACTGACTTTTAATCAAAATTATAGTACAAATGTGCATATGTTAATCATTAAAACCCAAAAGTTCCGGATGGACAATTAAAGAAAAATCTGTTTTGAATGGATTCCAGGACTTACTCTAAAGCCAGTGTTTTCTGTGATGAAACCAGGAGAGTTAACTCATTGCCATGGGGATGCTGGCCACTGGAGACACAGCCTGCTTGATATCCTAGGAGGTTATCTGCCTAACCCTAGGCAAATAACTGGTGTCCTGCTACTGCTAGTGAGAAGAAATAGGAGAACTTGGATGCTTCAGCTTCTTGCTTGGAACGTATCAAGAAGAGCACAGCAGCTCCCCAAGAGTGATGGATGCTGCTAGTCCTGCAGGACTGCACTGTGGGCCAAAGTGGAGCAGCCAGGTTCACCTCACAGCGCTGTTATGCCTTAAAGCCCCAGAGCATGCATGGGAAGCAGAAAGATTCCTTTGCTTCCATAAGCTGCACAAATCAGTAAATACTTCGATGTGCAGAGCCTTCCTGCCAGGGGGAGGGAAGGGTAGAGGGGGTTTGAGAGAGAGGACGTCAGAGGCTGGATGGGTCAGGGAGCAGGTTACTGAATATTTTGGGTTTGTAGTGACCTTCTTAATTTTAGGAGATTTTGATACAAAAAAATAGTTTCTAGAAAAAGAAAATGTTTGTTTTTCAACACATTTTTCAACACTTGTAAGGTACAAGAGACTCTCTTGGGCTGCATGTGCTTGTGATATGCAGTGCTATGGATCTGGACATCACCCCTCTGCCCTCACTCTGAGGACGGAGTGTGAGAATTTGGTGGAAGTAAAACAGGACCTGTGGCAGAGAGACCCACTGTGCAAGAACTTAAAAGGAGCCATTTGAAGCCCATTGCTGCCAGTGAAAGATGAAATTCATTTCCCTCTTCCTCTTTGCCTTCATCCACTTTCCACTGTGGAGTTATCCATGTTCTTGTATCTGACTTTCAGGTCACGCTGCACATGGACCTGTTCTCAGAGACACAGGCAATTCAGCATCTGCATTTTCTAAAGTCTTTCAATAGGTGCCAGGCTAAATAAGCCACCCTGTCTTTTACAGTAGGGACATGTCAGAGAAGTGCAAAGTAAGCATCTTGTTGCTGGGATGAGCTTTAGAGCCTTGCTGGTCAGGGGAATATCACCGGAGCTGATTAAAAGCTAATTGCAAAGATACCTTTTATGAGCGCATAATTTTCTGTGCACTCTGCTTGGCTGCATTACGTTATTGATCAGATCCCTTCTATTACAGCTCATGCAAGAAAACAATCAGCCCTATCTGCACTTCTGTTTGCATTTAATAAAATAAAGCAAGTATTACTTGCACAGTTATGATTAAAAAAGGATCAGGAAAGTAGGAAATCAGAGGAAGAAGGGAATTTTCTTTTTTCCTGCCCATTCAGTGCAGGATTTCCCTGATCCATTGAGTAACCATTACTACTGAAGGAAGTAACTGCTACAAGAGAGGAGAAAGATGGGCTCTTCTGAGACACCGTGGTGTGTGAGACCTGTGAGTTACGGTCTGTTGTGAACTCTGGTCAAAGTGAGTGCAAATGTATTTGAAGACGTGTGTACAAGATAAATGATTAGCTCCTAGAAGAAGAGTGTGTCAGGCAGACAGCACTGAGCTTTGGCGCTCTCCTTTCTTGTCCTTATCTCTCTCCTTTCTTGCACCTTTTGGCTTCACAGAGCCTTGACTAAATTCCTCTTGATACTTGCAGCAATCCCTTGAAATAGGGGCAGGGTGTCGTGCTGTGGAGGAAACCAAGTGAAGCAATTTGCCTAGGGCAGAGCAGAGACTCCAGATCTGTCTTTCCATAACTAAAGCTAGTCATTGACCCCAGAGATCCCCCTGTCTCCCTGTCTCTGATTGTTCTCAGTCTTCCAGGGCCCTTCTCTGGGCAGCTGCTGGAAGAGCCTTCCTAAATGTTCTGCATGCACTAAATCAGTTTCTCTTTGCATTCTCCTTTGTACATATTAAAGTACTCCAGTGGGGAATGTTTCATTCCTCCATGGCTTCTTAGAGCATCAGCTCTTATCTAGATCTCTCTTAAACTGTATTGGCCTATGATGGGTGTGAGATTGTCAGTTCAGTTTTAGGACAGGCACTACAGGGACAGCAGAAGGAGGAACAGGGGCTCTGGCCACTGGGGATTTTGCAATTCAATACAACACACATCTTGCATGTGATATATTTGGGGTTATAACGTTGTGCTTTCCTGAGCACAATTTCCAGATTTTTGATTTATATGGGCACATTAGAAATGCTGACATTGGAATTTGGGTTGGTTTTTGCCTGGAACTGTTGATAGCTTCTTCAACAGTGACTTTGAAGTTTTTATTCTGAAATGATCACCGTAGGGGACCCACAGTGACAGTTTAAGTTACAATGCCATGGTGATGGGATACCGATAAACTGCTGTTAAAGTCATCATGGTATCATTGTATATAGAAGCTGGTTGGTAAATATATATTGCATGAAAAAAATCTCCTAGTCAGCAAAATGTGCTTCCAGTGAATTACATGGGAGACATCAAAGGGAATTAGGACTACAGTGAGGTCTAGCTTCTTCAAGTTAACTTTTTTTTAAAAAAGAAGGATTTGGGGCAGGGACTTTTTTCAATGTAAGAGCTGAAATTTTGAAGGTAGAATGATCAAAAAAAGAAGACCTGATTAAGTGCACTTGCATTTGAAATGTATCAGTGCTACTGGGCAGCTTGACCCCTGAAGTCAAACCCAGATGCAAAATGTGTTAGTCCAGCCTGCCCTATGCAGGTGGAGAGGGAAAGAGCAGAACATTTGAGCATGATGGGACAATCAGGTCTTTAGTGAAGCAGGGAACAGCAGCTCACACCATTGCTTAAGCATCCACCGCCATGATCTGGAGCGAGGCTTTTCTCATTCTGTTTGGAATGAGCTGTTATTCAGGCAAAGCTCTTGGAAAGGAAGTGATGATGCTGGTTCCCATCTCCCACTGGCCCATGAAGAAATTTGTACATAGGGCTGCTGCTGGGTGAGGACACAACAGTGCTGGGGAGCTGTTGTGGCCAGAGCAGGGGCACTGAAATGAATGGGTGCGGGAGCTGCTAAAGTGGTGGGAGCGAATCCAGAGAGATGCTGCAGAGCATGTATTGCTCAGGGAGGATTTTAGGGTGGACACTGCTCTTGCCATCTGCTGTACATGAGGAGGTGGCAGCTGCTTCTCAGCAGCACAAGTTCCCTCCTACCCCTTCTAGTGGGGTGCACCCACATGCATGATGACCCCATGTCAGTTTACTGTGCTCAGCCAGGACATTGTCCTGCTTTCGCTGTAAATCTGACAAAGTTACTGGGATGTAAAAGTCCCTTAAGTTGCCTTTAAAAGGGGAAAAGCATCTTGAGCTAAGGAGACAAGGCAGGGAATGCTCTGGTGTGCTCCCCAGTATCATTCACACTTTGCCAGAATGACGGACATCACAATAACTAAGAATGAAATGGTGGTGACTGAAATAACTCTGATAGCAAATATTGGCAGCGAAATGCCAGCAAAAGAGCAAAATCTGCACCTTGGTGTCAGGAGATGGAGGCTTTATTAATACTGAAAAAGTTTAGATAGAAACAAGGGTGTTGCACGTGGATTTTGTTTTGGGCTATTATCCTTCAAGTTACTAAATAAAGGAAAATAACATTTGACAACTAAATTGGATTTCAGCCTTTAACACCAGCCCGCAAGCAGTGCCTTCAGATTATGCTGGAAGATCCATCTCAGGAAGTTTTCAGCTTGGTTTATAAACTGCAGAGGTGAAGAGCAATTCTTAAGTGTCTGCAGGTCTGGTCAGGGAGGGATTCTTACTATGGCCTAAGCAGGAGACTAGGTAAATAAGGGAAGAATTGACTTTAACCATGATGTAACAGAAATTTATTATATGTTGAAAAAGGTTTGGTTGTTTCTACCTAGGGAAATTCAGTGCCTTCCATTTTCGGGTATTGCTCATGAATCACGTTTTCCTGTCTTTAAAACATAATCTTTGGTGTGAATGCTGCAGAAACTAATAGATGGACCACCTTACAAAGGTGTCCAGCCCAAATCCCAGCTTTCCAACACTTTATTGCTTTATCGTTCAGCTTTGCCACAGGTGACAATCTACCTCAAGCCTTTACTGACCACCAGCTGTTTACAGCTGTCTCCACGGATTTTTGCCTTTCTGTGATGATATTGTGACACAGGACTGACTGCTTGATCTCCTCTCCCTCTACCCTTCAGTTCACACCAGCCTCACTCTTCAGTGCTTGTGCTTTGTGTGCTCACATCTATTATTGGGAGGAAGCTGCTAGTCATAGCAGCACACATAGTAGTAGAAAGCTATGACTGTAGTTACAGTGGGTGTCCCAGAGGCACAGTCAGTGCCTCACCAGGGCAGATTTATGGCAGTGCACACATGGGTCTGGATTGCTCTGGGTCTCCCTCTGCTAGCTCTTCATGGGCTGAAGTGCTGGAGGCAGAAGGTAAAGGAGCTCTGGTTTGCTCACACTTTCTGGAAAAAAGTGCAGGCATTGCTGAGTAGTTTTAGGAAAAGGCAAAACTTAAAAGGTGGGGAGGAAGTTCTCCAGAGCATGGGCTGCGTAGGGATGTGCAGAAAGCTCCAAAACCTCCTGGAGGGATATGTAAGTGCTGGGACATAGCAGAGACCCTCAGCATGATCTGTGAAGGGGAAGCTGTTTCTCTTGAACACAGAGCAGCTTTCGCAGCATCTCTGACACTTCCTAAATTTTCTCAGGGGAAATGTCCTGGTCAAATTAGTGTTTTCAATGCATTTTTGCCTAGCAGCACTGAAAGTGTTGTGAGGTGGAGGATGAGATGTGGTCGGGGTACAGTATGGCCTGAACCAGATGTCTCTGCTCAGTCTCAGGGGTTTAAACATTGCCAGCTTTGTTTCGGAGTCTTCAACCCCATTTAGGGGAAAAGCTTTTAATTCCAGGACAGGCTTTAGGGTTATCTTCTCCAAAGGACAGCACTGGTGACCCAACTGGCATCTCGTGTGTTTCCAGGTTCCTCCTATTTGTGGCGCAGGTGGGGTGTCAGGGGGTGTGTTCAGTAATCACTCTGAGCCAAGCCTGCAAGCCAGGGATGGTGAAATTTGCTGGATGAGGAATGAAACAGGCTCTGAAAGCTAATTTATATTTTAGGTTACTTTGTAGTTCTTGGGTGAATTGGATAATTGCACGTTTTGCATTTGATGTAAGATAGTCCCAGAGCTTCCCTGTCTTCCACCTACACTCAGTGGCCCTCCAAGGAGGTTTTTTGAGCCCTTGCCTTGGTGGGTGGTTGCAGTGGAGGGTGAGGGGGCACAGCCCACTTAGTCCTGTCTTGCTTTGCTAATCCCTGTGCTGCACTGCACCGACAGAGCCAGCACTGGTCCAGGACTCTCTTGTCCAGGCAGAAGGGAAATGAAAAGGCTTGGGGTAAATAAAGGGTTACCAGTAACTAAGTGTTCCTGCTGTGTGGTGCTTTGCAGATGAGGAGGACTGTGGTCTGTGAGCACGCTCCATTGTTTATTATTAGCAATAATGATAATGGTGGCAGCAGATTTACTGCCTCACTTTGGCTCATCTGTGTTTATCTGCATCCTGAGAACTCCCTGCCTTCCCCTCTCGGCATCGCTGCCTGACAGATGAGCTGTGAGGTATTCTGGGATGTTTGGCTCTGCAGTGTTTCCCAGTCATTTCCTCTCTCTTCCACAGCCACATCCCTCTTCTTTAGCAAACATCTGATCCTTCGTTACTCTTTGGGTCCCTGGACATTTATTATTACAGCTTTATGTTTATTTATAAATAAGCACACACAAAAATCAGTAGCGAGAGCCCAGATCAACGATCTAAAAATAGGGAACCCAAGAGAGATTGAGAGCTCTAATCTTGGCACGCGACAACATTTTTAGGTGATGAAGACTTAAAAAAGCCTGCCTAACAGCAACAACAGCAAGAAAAGCACCCCAAAGATGTCTGCAGAGAAAAAATGGCAAACACAGCTTACACTGACAATCATCCTTCACTGAAGCTGAAACCCCAGGCAAAAAAAAAAATAGCATCAAATGTGGAATGCTGCTCAGCACAGCCAGCACTGTGGAGCAGAGACAGCGCTGGGCAGACCTTCCCGGACCACACCGCTGCCTGCACCTCCTGCCTTGCTCCTCCGGGGAAAGTGTCCCTTGGTGGGGCTGTACAGTGACAGCCCACACCTTTGGCACCCCATGACGACAGCTGGGGCTGGATGCGAGGTGATCCCAGGAAGGATGGCAGTTGCTGCAGTGAGGGAAGGTGGGAAGATGCGTTTCATCTCCCAGGAGAGCTGTGATGCAGGGTGAGGTCCACAGGAGGCTTTCTGCAGCAATCCCTCCCCCTTGTCACAGCCTACACATGTAGAGGTCTGCCCCAGCCACTGGTCTGCCAGTCACAAGGGGTTGTCTTCCTCCAGGAGTTTGTGTCCAGCCCATTTCAGGTAGAACTTTGTGCCCACCAACCTCCATGTCCCAGAGAGACCTCCTCAGTTTGGCAGATTGAGGAGGGTGTGCACCACACTGTGGTGGGGCTCATGAAGGAACCTGCTTTTAAAGGAGTTTTTCTTCTTCCTGTTAAATAGGGAAGTAAGAGATGGGTAGGCAACACCAAAAAGGTTTTATAATTTAAATCCCAGAGAATTTGTAAGGATTGCTGCGGAGCATGGAACAACACTAGTTTCCACCTTTTATGGCAGTGAGGTGGATTAGCCACATCACTGTGGAGAGTTCATGGAGAAGGGTTTTCATCCCTTTCAGATTTCCTCTGGCTATCCCTCTACAAGACCATTACTTAGACAATAAAAAACTAGCTAAAGTTTAAATTCACTCGCCCCCCTGTACTTTTTAAACAATGAGTGGATTAGGCAAGGCAGGGATTCTGGACCTGCTCCTCTGCTCTCTGAGCAGGGGAGGCACTGCCAGACTGTCTGGAGCATCTTCTCTTATGAACTTGTATTCTCATCTCTCTGGCCTTTTCAAGCAATGCTAAGCCATAATAGAAGCTGTTAGCAGTGCTCAGAGAAGTAGAGGAAAGAGGGTGGTCCGGGGAATGCTGTTTTCCAGATTCTACAGTAAACAGCTGTATGTGACGTTAGGTCTTAACATAGTTCTGCGTGGTAAAGCTGTGCTCCCATATGAGGGCAAATTCGGGCTGACAACACCAAGTGCCCTGTCAGAAACACAAAGCACCAAGTTGTTGCATGCTCTCTCTCAGTCATGTAAGTTTGTCAAAACAGTCTTAAATGGAGTGGTTTGTGTCCTGGCAGGCTGTGTGCCGGATCAGGTGTTGTGTGTCCTCCAGCCAGGGCAGTGCTGGGGATGGAGTACAAGGCTGGCCTAAATGTTGTGTCATGTGCTTGACCTCTTAAGGAGTATGAGATCATGGGCTCCTATCTCAACATCAAGATACCATTTTCACTGCCAGGAGTGCACACATCTCACATGAATGAACATGGAGCTCCAGTCATACATCGAGGCTTGGTTATAAATACAGAGAGTTTTTCTAACCAGTTTTAAGATGGCACTGCATCAGGTTTCCTGCTAAGCTTTCCTTAACACATGGCAGGCTTCCTGCTGGGGAATTGGCCATGTCTGCAGAAATCTGCCACTTCCTCTGGCATGCTGGATGTGGGATGGCCTCTGCAGTGTGGTCCACTGCACCTGAATTCAGTCATGAACCATGAAGATTTGCAGGAAGTCACTATGAGCATGTAGTTCTTGGCGACACCGTTTCACACCACAGATGGCAGAGATGCAAGTGTTTCATTGTCAGGAACTAGATGTGGAGACTCTGCTTCCTTATCAGCCCCTGATGGGGATCAACCTTGTCACACCTGAGTCCCCCCATCTCCTGACCGAGATGTTATAAAGATGGATCGAGGGCAAAACCTATAAATCTTTCTCCTGTGACTTTCTCTAGGACTCATGCTGTATTCATCACAAAACAACTTGCGGAAGGATCTTCACATGAAGATTGATGGACCTGATGTCGATGAGCTGTGCTTAGGCAGGAATCACTGACTGCACAAGGATTGGATGGAGCATATTGGTTAGGAAGGTATTGCATGAGGATGGACATGGAAGTTATACACAGAAACCAGGGAATCAACAAAACCCACCAGCTCATGCTGGAAAAGAGCAAACACAGTAGCATGACTCATACAGAGGACTGGGATGTGTGAGGCAGGGGAAGGAGTCCTTCCTCTCAGCACTCTCTTCAGGTTTGGAAACTGCACTTCAGGAAAGGTATGCGAGAGATCAGGGGGAGCTCTCAGAAATCATCAGGGATGAAGAGCAGAGCTGGGGCAGGCTGGGCTCTGTGTCCATGTGAGTGTGGCCACAGGGGGGTTTGTGGGACTGCTCGTCAGATGCAGGAGTGACTGCAGAAAGGAGAGTAATAAGCAGAGCTCTGTGTCCCTTGAGAGTAGGAAGAGAACTCACAGCAATAAAGTGCAGCAAGGGAGATTTAAGATAGACCCTAGGAGACTGCAAGGAGAGTGTAGTATCTCCATCCCCAAATGTCATCTACAGCAGGTTAAAATATAGTTGGGTCTGATTGAACAGCTTGTCAGGGTCTCTCCCAGCTCTTTTTCTCCACATGACTTTTTTTCTCTCCATGGCCTAAGAATCTGGTTTATAGTCTGTCTGAAGAGAAATACGAAGTTGAAACAACTATATGACAGTCTCTTATCAGATTTTCTTGATAATGATTTTTCTTTTTAAGTGACAAATGGAAACTCCCTGTAGGAAAAGTCTGTTTTCAGTGTAATCTGGTTTTCTTTTTTTTGGTGAAAAAGCCAAGATCACAAAGAAAACTCATGGGGAAAGAGCTGTTTACTTACTGGATCTGCTGTCTCTATGGTGGTCAGAGGTTCTGTTGGATCTGCTGAGTTGGTGTTGACAAAAGATTTTGATGCTATTTTCCTTTAGGATGTTCTTTCTCTGGATCAAAAGTGGTGAAATATAATAAACTAAAGATACAGATAATGGGAGGAGATGGTCTCAGCTCAGTGTTTCCTGCTCTCCTGTAGAGAAGCACTTTATGGTTGTTGCCAAGGGTGTTTGCAGAGGGTACCTTGTAAGCACGGGCACTCCTGCCCTCTTGCTGACTGCATCCAGGATGCATATCCAAATGGACCTTAGTGCTTATTCAGCAGAGATTTCCTAGCAGCTGCCCCCTCCTAGTGAGCTCAGACCTACCTGGGAAGTAGAGAAACAAAGAATTACTGCATGACAAGGGTTAATCTTGTGCTGCTGCTTTTCGTGGTGGGCTTTGGCAAAGCTGCTGTTCATTCTGCTCCAGTGGCTCCTGTCCCAAGACAGCTCCCTGGGTGAGCAGGTGGCTGGGGAGGGCTGGGGGCTACAGGAGCTGCGTTGCACATGAGACTGGTACAGGGGAAAGCTAGGGAGTGGAGCCTGTGCACTATTTGTTCAGCCAAGATGAGTGCTATGATAAATGACTTCCCACTTCTCTCTCTCCCTGTAAAATGGATTTTTTTTTATATGTTCACCATCATTCACTAAATAGGGGTTTTTTATAAGAAGATGTCTCTAATTTCTATCATTAGTGACATAAATGCAGACGCAAGGTTTTGGGTAGTCACCAATCTCACCACTTACTGCTTATTGTGATGTCCCAACACTTTCCCTCCTCTCTCCCCATCCCAAAGCAATTAGCAGGAAACTCAGCTGCTGCCTGAATGGACACATTTTCAGTAATCTTCCTTAATTCTTTATTTACTGTAAAATAAACAGGAAAAAAAAATGCAAAATCAGTTCCTCTTCCAAGGATGGGTTAGTGCTCTCATCGCATCTCAGACTCTCTTGCCCCTGCCCTTTCTCCAACTGTATCCCAGTTTCTGATGAGCCGTGATGAAAAGCAGAGAGGAAAAGCAGCTGATTGCTGCCCATGAATTACTTGAGTGAGCATGCTTCAAAGGTGACTAGTGTGACAAAAGCTGAGCTCTTCTCAACCAGTACTTGGAGCTGACAGCGTCCTGTCCTCTGTTAGACAGTGACTTGCACTAAGTGAGCTGAAACTTTGCTTCTGGATCATTCAGAGCAGGACCTGATGTAATTTCCTGAATATGCAAAGAGACAATTGAATGCCTAATCCATTGCTTTTAATAGGGAAGGTTTTTAGCGGTGGGAATGGGATATGGTAAAGCAGTAGAGGGACTGGCTGAGGAAGAGGAAAGCAGCAGACTGATGATGAGGGCAAAGCGAGCTGGTGTCTGCTGTATCATCCAGTATCTCCCTCTTTAAACAGAGCCTTGAACATCACTGCTTCAGGAATAAAGTACTTTCTGCTGTGAGCACAGACATCAAAACCTGGCCTCACAGAAGAGGCATCTCAGAGATCTCACTGACATTTCTGTTTGATGCTCTGCATAGTCAAACAAACAGCTCACAGGCCTGTGCAGTGGGGAGTTATTCTTGAGGGAGCACCTTCCCTTGCTTTCAGAAAACAAAGGGGAGGAAGATGTCTGTTGCTGAAAAGCTTCAAGCCAGCTCTGGATAACTCTAAGGCTCAGAGGGCTCTCCCCATCCTGGCTTTCAGCCTGCCCTCCTTCCCTTCAGCCGGACCCCAGGCTGGAGCAGGAGGAGAAGGAGTAGGGCAGCCCCACACACAGGGCTGCACCAGAGCGGGGCTGCAGGCTGGCACTCAGGGCTTCCCATGGGCCGCTGGGGGAAAATTGGGACCATGTTTGTACTTGGCTGTCTTTGCTGAGAAGAGGAGAGAATCATCTCAAAATGTCTTCCTTCTGTTAGACTCAGAGGTATCTAGAAATTTGGAAGGGGAAAAAAAAAAAAAACTATGAAAGTGTGGTGTATTTTCTGGGGTACAGCCCACCAGTGCTTCAGCCCATAATTGGTGTTGCCTTCACTTTCTTTCTCCTTTCCTTGCTCAGTTTAGATTTGCATTTAGACCTGAAGAAGGCCAGGTCCTTATTCCCAAGGCAGGGCAGGGGAAAAGAGTTGTTTTTCTGAATTAAATATGCTATTTGGAGTTAAGCAGCTCCAGTTTAATCTCCCAGATGAGTCTCAGCCTCCCATCTCTGCAACACTCCTGAGAGCCTTTCTCCTGGCTGCTTGGCCAGGCTGGCAGAGTGCTCTGAACTGTACACTGACAGTTAGGGGTTGCTGTTACCACTTACAGCCGTCTAAAGCCCTTCCAAAAGAATACTAAGTTTGTTACAGCAATGCAAATAGGTAGGCATTTTGATCAGCTGGTCTTTTATCACTAGTGGCTGTTTAACAGGATTGTCTTGGCTAGAGCTTTGTCTTTTCTTCTGACCTGTGTTACAGGTCCAGTTGGGACCTTCTAAGAAGGTTTTTTCCCCCAGGCACATTCCTAACCCTCGAGTAAATTAGCAGTTTGTGTTTTACATGGAGTAGCTGAGAGAACCATATGAAAAAAACCTTAAGTGGGTTAATAAGATGACACCTCGGAATGCTGAAGCTCAGATTATTCATGCCTTTGAAAACCTTTGGTCTGCAGCTGTAAAACAGCCGTATATCCATATAGCTGGATAAATCATTTGTGTGTGAATGCCTTATGGGTCTTATGTCCAATGTCTTGTGGTTCCCGTGTAAAGACTGGGGAGTAATTACCTAAAGCTTGTTATCTGTACAGCTTATGCATGTGACCAAGAGCCACATGCACATCCAGAGAGGGTGCAGAAATGATACTGGTTTGGGGAAGTTTCTTCAAATGGTGGTAATATGTTTGGGATCTCCAAGGTCAAGGGTAGAAAGCATGTGGGCTAAGGTCCAAATCTCAGTGAGACACGTGCACGGATCACGACAGTCATAAATTCACAGTCCATGCAGCTCTTAGTCATGCACAAAAGCCCTACCCATGACAAGCTGCACTGCAAGTGAAGTGAACCTTGATGACCCACAGTTAAGTTTTAACAAACCCTACAAAAATGCTTTGGTGCATCAGCAGGGATGTTAGAAAAGATCACAAGGAAGTAGGGAAGGTTTATCACAGAAGATTCAATCAGTTATAAATTTACATTTAACAGCAGACTGTGTGACCTTCCTTGTCCCTTCCCAGCCTCTGCTACAGACCATATGCTCTTCAGTCTTTTTTATTATTATTTGCCTTTTATCACAGTTGTTTTAAATTGTATTGTGCCTGTAAGAGCTTCCTGAGCTAAATGTGAGTGTTGTGATTGTTTAAAAGCAGTTCCATTGTGCACCAGAGTGTCAGGAGGTGCAGTTTGCTGTGCCCTGGGCAGGGCAGGCAGTGCTCCCTCTGCCAGGGCAAAGGGCTAAAGACTGCCCAGAGAAATGGCCCTAATGCATGCGAGGACATTCCTGTCTTTTTCTTGTCCTGAAAGTCAGTGAAAAATAATATTGCTAACACACTAAACTGAAGCGTCTGGTTCAGTTTCCAGTAACTTAAGGGGACTGTTATTCATGAACATCTTCCAAAGATCTGGAAGATTCATTCATTAGTATGAACTGATTATGCATCTGAAAGAATAATTTGGAAAAGAACAGTGTTTATGCATTCTCTTAAGTTTATATGCATACCTTTACTGGTTTATTATTTATTTATTTTCTGGAAATTAAACAAAAATGTTTGAGGCAACCAGCTTAGTTACCATTAAAGTGTTTTAAGCTCCTGAGCACTAGTGGCTTGTTAGGATTCGTGGATTCTTTTGTCTTTACCCCTTCCTTGCTGCTGAGCACAGAGAACAGACACAACCCAACCTGAGAAACTGATGAATAAGAAATGATGAATAGCAATGTCAAAGTGAATATGTAGCGCTTTGTATGCACATAAACATTTTGTGATATTCACATAAACATTTTGTAATATTAACATCCACAATTATGATAAAAGTCAATACATTGATACCAGTACTTAAAGATCTGTGACCTACAGTTAATTTCTAAGGGATTTACAGAGAGGTTATGGCCATAGTACTGTTAGCTGGATGTCTTGTGCTAGTGGAAATCATATTTAATTCTAATGAAGGAAATAGAATTAATTGATGTAGTGAGGGAATCAACTTTATAATTAAGAATTTTATTTCTTTCCCCAAAGGAATAATTTATTGAAAAGGCAAATTAGGGCCCACTGAAAAGTGGAGCCAAGAGATTATAGGGTAAAATAAACCTAGGCAAAAAGTATGTGATGATAAATATATGTGTATGGAAGGATCTTAAAGGATTGCTGAGAGTGAACAGCTCACGTGCTGCTCAGAGGCAGAGGTGATGGAAGAAGATTCCAGAGAAGCATAGATCAGACTTTCCTTGGATCCATCTGGAGCAAATGACAAGTCTCATTCTGAAGATTTTTTTCCAGGAATGACAAATAGGAAGGAAAAAGAGACCAAAATGACAAATTACTTGTTTTGAATGACTGTCAAGGTGTGATTGGCTTGGAAGTCATTTTTACAGATGGCCATGTTGTCTGTGTTTCCCATTGAGAGACCATAAACTTGTGTCATAAACATTTAACAAGCTTTACATGACCTCGTCCTTTTTTTTGACTTTGTATTCTAGGGAAGGGCTGACGGTTTTTGGGCTCGTATCTAGTGATGATGTGAGATGAGCAAAGGCAGGTCACTGGAGGACTGCCATCTCCCTCTGCACTTGGCAGATCCTGCACTGGGAATATCTATTTCTTAACCCTCATTTGACCCTTTCGCAAGGTTTGGTGTCTCGTATTTTGTAACAGGGACCAAGCCAACTCGTGGAAGCTGATGGCAGTGTTTCCACCAGCTTGGCTGTGAAGGGAATGTGGCTCTTATTGCTGACTTTGCAATGAGTGGTACATCCCAAGGTGAAGCTGTCTTTTGAACTCAGACTCTGGGAAGCAGCTAGTGAGCCATGAGAAGGGTACTGCTAACAAGTAGTCCAAGTAGTCCACAGAATCAGGATTGACCAGCTTTTCAGGTGTTGCTGCACCAGAACACAAAACCAGAACAGCAGGAGAGATTCAGAAAGCTTTTTACCTATGAAATAGAAAACTAAACCATATTTGACAATCTGTGCTTGAAGGAATTGTTCATGAAGGCAGGCTTTTTATCCAGTCCCTTCCAAAAGGGTGACTCCTTCCACTGCAGCACAGCATTATGACCAAGAGCTCATTAGCTTGTGTCCGTAATGAAGCTACTGGAAATACAGTGAACTTTGAGAAAATGATGGGGTTTGTTACAGAGGGGAGGATTAAGCTTTTTCCCCTTTACACATGCTGTTGTGAGGAAACACCTTTCTTCCTCATGTTTTTTGTTTCTCCATCCATGAGTAGATGACAGGAATGTTAATTCTGCCCTGTTTGGACCAACGGTGAAAGATTTGGTCTTACCTGAAGCTCAGGTGAAGTTCTAAGCTGCCATAGGTTTTAAGTTCAAGTATATTCTTTGTGGTTTTGTTTCCTGTAAGATTTCCCAAGGAACACAGGAAGTCATACATTTCTTCCCTCCTGGTTTTGGACAAGTATGGCTCCATTGCTTAGTGTAGTGATTTAGTTAGTTTTGCTTAAACAGGAAATAAATCTTAGTTAAATACCTGCTATGCAGTTGTTTTAGAGCAATCTTCCTCCTCCTCAAAAAAAAAAAAAAAAAAAAGTTGCTGTCCAGAAGATAGAAGTAAAATAATATTTAATAATATGAGTTTACAAAGTCTTATAAAAACTTCTTGAAGTTTGACACGTGTTAGTAGCCATAACCATTCCAAAGCACGTGTTCTGTTGCTCACAGAGTACATAAACATTTTAACAGTTACAGCCATCAAGAGCTGTGCTGCTATTTAATTTGTTTATAGTTTGATCAAATGGTGCTGAATTAGGAAAGACTTTGCTTGGTGCAGCTGGGTAAGTTATTGCCACCACGTGGCTGAAGAGTGTGAGCTCTGTGGCAATCAGACAGCAAACCAAGACTTATAAATTCCAGTTTTACAGTGTGACAGTACTCGGTAGTTTATTCTGACGTCCCATGCTCTAGCACTGGGTGAAAATTTAACAGAAACTTAGTGCCACAGCTCTGCATTGCAGGAGAGAAAGGTTTTGATCTTCTGTTATTTTGGGTCAATGACAGGCCCATGTGCAGCCTTCTACGTTTATAATTTTGGGGGACAAACTACTTTCATGCTTCAAGTATCTGCCAGTTGGGTCAATGGAGGTGAAGCTCTGGGCAGGTGAGCCACACCAGGGAGAAGCTTTTGTGGTCTCTCTGTAAGAAGAGCAGCCAGGTCATCTGATGGAGGGACTACATGCTGCAGCCTTGGACAGCAAGAGCCATGGGAGCTACAGAGAGACTGTGGCTCACAGAGCAGTGCTGCTGAGGCCATGCAGAGTTTGTCTGCATCAGCCACCAGGCTCCCGTGAGCACTGCTCTGCTGCCATTCCCATGGTGTAGCCCTGACACGGGCACCACATCTGAACTGCACAGGAGCCAAATGTTAAACTCAGCTGATCTAGAGGGTGTTAATAAAACTCTTCTGTACCCATGGTGTCCCATTTGCCATGATAGATTACATTCATCAGAAGCGAGCAAGGCCCAGCAGGTAACTTAAAGACACTCCAAGATTTGGAGTCCTGTTTCATACTCCTGAAAGAAGAGGACGTTACCTGTTGGTAATGCAGATGTTCTGCAGTCTTAGAGTAAGGAAAAGCTGATTTCTAATCACAGCTCTACTACTGGTTTGATTTTGTAGTCCTGATCATGGTCTTTAATCTCCCTGTGTCTGGTTTTCCCATAGTCCACATGAATGTTAACTTCCTTCACTTGCTAATTGTGTGAAGAAGTTCCTGTCTGTAATCCTGAAATTTGTTTAAGATCATCTTTACGATTGTTGTTATACGTTGTGCAGTGCAGGAGATGGGACAGAATGTAATCCCTTCTTCTCACTTAGACTAGGTAAACTAGTTATGAAACAGGCAGGGTGGGGAGGACAGGCTGGAGAATAGCTGTGTCTGGTTTGACTCTCCAGCTCTTCAGAGAGCATTGCTTTTGTTTATACTTTTGAAGCTATTCTTACTTTTCTTTATTTCTTTTAAACACTGCAGTTTCCTCTCAGTTTATCCAGACACATAAAAAAAAAAAAAAAAGATTCCAGCTATTGAGTGGAGGTGGCTGGTATAGGTTGGCTCCAGGGCAGCCGGGCTTGAGATGTGTGTGGTCCCAGAGCTGCCTCACTGTAGTAGCAGGAACATACTGGGAGGGCAGTCTTGGGTGAGCACTTTCAAATGCTTCAAGACTGTTTTGATATAAACCCATGGGCTTGAAGCATCATCAGAGCCAACAGTCATGCTAGTGGTTCTCATTCTGCACTTTGCTGTGTGGGCAGCAAAGCAGTCGTGAGGGGAGACTTGTGGGATTGGAGGTGCAGCTGGAGTAGATATGTGCCAGGTCAGGCCCAGCACACCCAGGACAGCCCTGGGCTGACCTGGGCAGCTCAGTACATGCCCGGGCCAGCTGAATGTGCACCCAGGGAAGTTCAGAGCACAGCCAGGGCAGCACGTGCAGGTGCTTGTCTCGCACTGACGTTGCTGGGCTTTTCATGCTATAAGCAACACTTCTTCTTCCAGACAGATAGATAACTTTACCATCTTGTACATTATACAAAACAAGGAAATAGGTTTTTAAATTTCACTTTATAATAACTCTTGTTTAACCTCTCTGTATCTAAGCTGACTAAAGGTCGAATGAATGGTGCTAACAATGCAGTCACGTCAGAGGGTAGGTCACATTCCCTAGATGCCTGTCTGCAAACGAGCTCACAGAACCAGGGGAATGAGTTATCTCCAGGATAACAGGGATTCCTTCTGGGAAGGAAACTTCTCCAAATGGCAAAGCAGAAAGCTTTTGTATTGTCCTGAGCATAAAGGGGCTCATCCTGGCACCTCTGGGGCTTGCAGATAGATGCACACTGATCACCTCCTGGGCAGCAGCTGCAACAGCTCCTCTTTGAACAGAGCACACCTCCACCTCAGCGGGCTCGGGAGAGCTCCAACCAATGTACTGCTGATATTGCAATGTCCCTGGGGCATCTCGCATTCAGTGGCAGCTTTCATGACCTGTCCTTCCTATGCCGCAAACTGTGAGAAGGAAGCTCGGTCTGGGTAGGACCTGGACAGGAGTGCAAACCCTCCATTTTCATTTCTTCCCTCTGGCGTCCAACTCTGCTCACACCCATGTCCTAAAGAAGTCCTGTCAGGGACTCCAGATTTCACATTAACAACATGTGAAACAAGCTCCCACTGACTTTTGCTCCCTGCCCTGGGAAACATGTCCAGGGAGTGTGGATAGAAATGCCTCTCAAGCAATTACCTGTTTATGTTTCAACAACAGTGACTTTTCTTTCCTCATATCCAGGCTGTGTTGTGGACCCTTAAATACTTCAGCTTTGGATGGAAGGTGTCTGGTGGACACATCTGGAACTTGTTTCCCAACAAGAACATTTATTTTTGGCCAGTTTAGTACTTTGCAATTTCTTAGGACAAGTAGGTTTTTTTATTTACTTTACGATGAAGCAGTGAAGAAAATACAAAAGAAGATCCTTTGGCAAACACCCACATAGAAGTTTTTAAAAGCAGTCTCAAAATACTAAGCTGCATCTGTCGACTGCAGCTACTCCTCCACCACTGCGTAGCCCTGTGCTCCATAAAGGGAGTACAAAGTGACAGGAAATCACAACAGCAACTTTTAAAGTCACTTTCTGTGGTTTTATAATTATCTATGCAATTTACAGAGCAGTGCTGTGTTGTCCCCATGGGCTGCTATACTCACTGAACTGCCATGTATGTGCCTGGAAACAACCAGGAGGAAAATACATAGATTGGAGTGTCCTACAGATGTGCTGGGCAAGGTGTGGATTCCCCTCTGCATCTTCTTGAGGGAAACCTGCCAGCTTTTGCTTTCCTGCTCCTATGGCACGATTCCGATTCTCTGCAGTTCTTCAGAGCTGATCACACTAAGACCTTAGCTGATGCATATTCAATACAACAAGGTCTCAATAAATATTGAGACCATGAAAGAGTGAAACTTAAACAGTTAGGGTGAAAGTAAGGGATTATTAGTGAAAACTGACAAAAGATAGCTCGTAAATTAATACAGCCTCCATGGCCAGCAGAAGCTTTCCCTGCATCAGATTTCTGCCCCAAAATGAATCCACAAAGGACATGTTGCACATCATATTTTTCAGAGACAAAAGATGAGAAATTTGAGGTCTCCAAGCTGGTTAATCTGGTTGTGACCAAACCTTTTTCTTGTTTAAAACTACAGAATTTAAAAATAAAGACCTCTATTGATGCTGCTTGTGCCCTGATGCCAAACTCCTTTTCTAGTATCACAGATCATCCAATCCATATATCCCTACAGTCTGAGTATGTTGCAACCTCCAAATTAATTTAGCACAAGAGGGACACACCATGAATCCAGACAAGCTCAAGAACAAGGAATATCTCACTCCCAATAAATAGGGAGGGTATATGATTGAATACCTATGTTTATACTGGATAATTTTAGATGTAGATTAATTTTAGGTCAAGAAATATGAATGATAAGCTTTGCTGACAATTTGCAGATCCTTTCCTACACTTGCTTTCCATTTGTGGACTATTCATTGCAAATTTTTGGTTGCTGACACTGCAGCTATTTTTGTTAAGTTTCGTGGGACATGAGTCGTAGAATGTTGATTTCTTTTCCTGGTTGTATTATTTTGGTGACTAAACCTGGTTTTCATTGCTACTCTTTGCCTTTGCAAATTCAGAACTTATTATTAAGTAGTGCACAATATTCAATTTAAAATCTGCTGTTCCCATGCTGTTCGTACTGGTTAATTTATTCACTATAATATTACAGTGGTGGCTATAGCTGCCAGGAAGTCAGAGATTCTTTGGGAATAAAAAGTGGAAATTTCAAATCTTCTCATGAGCAACATGAGAATTGTAAAATGTTTTCAAAGTGATGCTTGGAAGTTTCTTTTTGAACATTTCAAAGGGGAGTGTGGCAGTCATCTCTGCTTGGATGGTGATGGGGTGGGAGACTGGGCATTGAGAAGTGGTGGGCAAGTAGAGACAGGGTTTTAAGAACTCCTGGCAGCAGTAGCCTCAGAGAAGCTGAATATGATCTGGACTTTCCAGCCTCCACAGGAGATGGCCCAGAAAGTCTGCGATCCTTCAATCTGAGCAGGTCACATGGCTGGAAAGCATACAGGGCTGGACATACCAGCCAGTTTTGATCAACAGTCTTCCCAAAGTGCATATACTGGGATGAAACATCTGGCATTTGAAAATATTGGCTCATGGCCTCAAAAACATCATGTTCAGAACCCCCCAGTCTGCTCCCAGACCTCCATAAGGCATGGGACCCTTAGCACCTCCCTTGGAACCATGTCAGTCTATACTTAGAACTCTGAGCACCTCAGGTGAGCTGGCAATTTGTTGGCCAAGGCGGCGGCTGTCACATTTGCTTATGTGTCCATGACTCTCTATCAACATATGAGGCAAGGCTCCCCACCCACTGGGTCTGACTGGAGCAGCTGGTGTCACTGAGGACTGCTTACAGCTTTGAATGGAGGGGGAATGGGAAATAGTTCTGTAAACACTGCCAGAGGAGAGTGGATATTATTTATTTAGTGGGATAATGCAACAGCAGTGGGTTAGTCAAACAGTAATTAGCAACAGGTCATGCTATAATTAGAGAGTCTGTTGCAGTTGGCTACCTCTTACTGAATGCCACCAGTAAGTCATCAAGTATCTGGGGTAAGTAGCGGATTACTTTGGGAAGCAAGTGCTTTCAAGCACAGTTAGGGCTGTTTGGGAACACGCAGATCTTTTTTTTTTTTCCCCTCCCTTTATCCTAGCAATTACCATAAGACAAGGCTCTGAAGTGGCACTTGCTTCTCTCTTAGTTGTGTGAAATCTTGAACAAAGGCTCCAAAGAGCTCTCTTGAGTGATTAAATCTCATCTGAAAAGAGCTTGAAGTCTCACGGGGTACAAAGGAGCAATTCTTTTCTCTCCTATTACAGAAGGGGGAAAGTTTGGCTCCTAAACCACAGGTTTATATTTTCCATGTCCTCTCCCCCCCCTTCCCCTTTCTTTCTATTTTAAGAATCAAGTTTCTACAATTCTATTGTCTGAACAGCAGAAGTTTCTCTTGCTTAGGCAGGAAGTGGGATTCTGGTGCATCATATGTGAAAAGAAAGAAAATACCTCAATCAGTTAACTGATTCACAGGTTTTTGCTGAATCTTCCTTCCACTGAATGATTTGCTGTGTTTAAAGAATGAAGGACTGGAATCGGTGACTAGAGATGGCAAATACCTACTAGGTAAATGCCATGCACATCAGTCTGGATACATTACTCAATCTTCACACCCTTGGATGGTCCTGCTGTGCCTTCTCATTGCAATTTCATCTTTTCAGTCATAGTTTTCCCCTCCATTAGCCCAACTGTCTGGAGCAACTCCCATTTCTGCTCTCTGGTTATCAGACTGCTCAGATTTTGTCTCTCCATTATCCACAGAGATTTGCTTCCTGACAGGAGTGTGTTTGGTTGTGCTGCATTGCTGGACTGTGGCAGTTGTAACCAGTACAAGTCAAATGTATGCATCTTCTTGCTTCTCTGAATTATCCTGGTTTCAGCCTTCAGCCTCCAGAACATCATCTGCCACGGGGGTTGTTCTGTCACCAGTGTCCTGTTTCTTGAATATGTAAATGCAGGACATACTCAAGTCCTTCTCCTGGGATAAACTAAGTAGATTATTTTCCAGAAGCATCCTGTGGTAAAAACATCTCTTCCAGTTCTTTCGTAAGGCTCATGACTTTTTCCCTATGTATTTCCAGCTATACAACATCTTTCTTATATGGCAACATCAATATGGAGTAAGGTACCATAGCAGCCTCATACCTGCTTTCTCATTTCAAGATCCTCCTGAGAATCATGTTAGCCACAACAAACGGCAGTAGGCACTTGCATTGAGCTGACGGTGAGCAGGAACCTCAGTTCCTTTCCAGAGTCATCTCCTTCCAAAACCAAATTGTCACTGTCCTGTACATATTGTCTTTATTTTGGCTTCCAGATATGTTGCCTCACCTTGGCTGTACTTGAATGCTATTGTTTTCTTGCAAAATGCATCCAAGCAATCTATGAATCCCCTTGATCCTGGTCACCAGCAAACTCTTAAATGATGATTTCAAGGCATTTTTCTTTGACATTGGTAAAAAAATGAGTAGCTGGAAGCTGAGAGCAGAATCCCAAGGGACCATGCTAAAACCCGAATTATTAGGCAGCATTTTTATGTTTGTGTGTACATCTGAGACCTCTCACTGTACTGGGTTTAATTCTGCTCAAGAATCCTGTCCAGAGTCGGCATTGTCCTTGCTTATTTATCAAAACCTCATGTAATACCAAATCAAATGCTTTTCTGAAATCAGAGAATACAGGAACTTCCTACAGCAGTATTGTTGTTGATTAACACTGAAAATAGCAAGATGGCAAATTTATTCTCTAATCCACACTGATTTGCCAAATTCTATTCTCCATCTTTAATTCTGGATTAATTGTATTTATGAGCCATTTTATTATTGTGCTGGAGAGCAAGCTTGGATTGATAGACTTATAATTACCTAGTTTACCCACTTTATTCTTTCAAAATATTGGTACATGTTTTTGTTAACTCTTGATTGTCCAAGTTTACTGGAAATCAAGATCAACCATGTGTCAAGTTCCCTGCCCAGCTCTCTAAAAAGTCTTTTTTAAGGAAAAGATGCCATTATCTGGACTTGTTAATTTGCGAGTGTCTGGCATTAGTAACTGCTGTATAACATTTTGGTTAGTATCTGCAGGAATGGAAAAGTTTATCACCATATCATGTGGCTCTCCAAAACAGAAGTACTTCCGTTGGTGGTTTTCCAGCTGATCAGCCTAACTTTTAATATTTCTTTCCTTCCCCATATGGTAAAAATCTACCTCTTCTGCAGCCTACAGACTTGCCTACAATTGTTATTGCTTTCTGACCATTCCCAAGTTTTTACTGTATATCCACAGCTACCAGCTTCCTCTTTCTTCTCATCACAGTACATTTTGAAAATACCACACAACTATGATGTCCAACCTGGGTTGTTGGTGTGGAGGCTTCTCTGTGCTGCAGGTCTCTAACCTGGTGGTTGTTGCTCTCTGCTGTTTACATCCTTCTTTCTGGTTTACCTCACTATTTTCAGCTCTGTTAAACACATTAGATATTGTCTAAATTCTTTAATGCACACATCTGTCTCTTCATATATTCCTGCTTCAGCTTTTTTTCTGTTTAGTTCTCAGAAACATAAAGAGCTGCCACGGTCACCATTTTGTAATCCAGTAAATATTTCTGCTTAGTGCAGCACCATGATGTCCCATGTAGAAAACTTGGTCAAATGCACTCACACTCATCCTTTCTGCTATGTGATACATTAGGATGAGGGAATAACCCACAGAGCCAGCTCTGTAAAGCTGATGCCTGGCCCAGGGTGACTGCTGCTTCAGCACATCCCATCCTCAGGGCATACAAAAGTCCCTCTAGTAACTCCTGAAATGAGGGGTGAAGCCTTCTCCATTCAAATATAACCAAATTTTTAGTTCCTTCCTTTGGGGATCTGCATATTCCCTACAGAGCTAAAGGAAGCAGGGGTATTACCTGCACTTCCCTAGCAATGCAAAGCAGGATGCCAGTACCACGCTTCCTGCTCAAGGGAAGCAACGGCACGGGGTACATCATAGAGAGCCTGACAGAAACCAGCCTGAGGATGTTTTTCAGGGAGTAGAAGCCTGAAATGAATAGAATTTGAAAAATGCACTTGTTCAAACTATGTGTGCTGGTAGAAATAACTGTTCTCTGTGAAACCATAGAAAATGAGCCACATGACATCTCATAGATGCCAGGTGTCTGGTGCCAGACACAGTTAGTGTCTGGACAGCTTGTTTTACCTGGAAAGTCTGGCTGATGAGAACTCCCAGCCCACCTAAAGCGTGTCATGTCATTCTTGCTTTGGAAATAAGTATTTGAAAGCAGCTTGCCTTATGGGCATATTCTTTCCCCCCTTCCCCTTAGGAGAGCCGTAGGGCTCAGAGGTTTAACTCACCAAAAACTGACCTTCAGCGTCAACCTACAAGGTCTTATAGCTCCAAGTTTGTTCTGGTTGCTTCACTTTTAATGACCTGAGAAAGATTGAGTAATTTGATAAAGTAAATTAAAACAAGTTGAAAATATCAGCAGCATTGTGGAAAGCACTGAGCTCAGCATAATTTGTAAGGGAAAGACACTTCCTCCACATGGATGCTTTCTAAACAGAGGAAAACTAGAACTAGCTCCTGCTCAACCAACACAGATTTTTGACCCCACATTGCCTTTTATAGCCCAGTAGTGCTGGGCCCATCTGCTCTGTGATGGGATCACCTATTGCTTCCACCAGGGGTGATGAGCTGGGAAAGCCTGCAGCTGAGACAGGCTCTTGTTGAGTCCCCTTGCCCCAGACTGCTGCTAGCAGTGTGAGGGGAGGGGTATGACTGTTAGCACAGCCTGGTTAGGTACTAAGCCCATGGTGACTGTTTTAACTGCTTTTTCTCAAGAAAAAAATGCCTGTTCCAATTGTTTCCCTCTGACCACCACCAGCAAAGGTCACTATTTTGTTGCTGCTGTAGGTAAGTACCTATAAACTTCTCAGAGTAGTTCTGGTACTGCTATGAAATATTTGGAGCAAACTCTTTGGTAGGTAACATCAGAGAGCCTGTGTGCTGGGAATGTATTATAGCACATTCCCTCTTGCATCATCTCCATCTTTTTTTTTTTTTAAAAAAAGTAATTAATTAACCTTTTGACTTCCCCTGATGTTATCAGCTTCTTAACCAGAAAAGATGATGGCTGTGCACTTTATATATTTTGTACAGCTCTGAAGAATCACATGGTCTCTTGGGAGCTGTGATTATTTTAGCTTGCTGCTCAACTAACTAATTTTTTGAAGTGAGACAGAGGCAGATTAAGTTTAAGATGAACATACTTAGCCAGTTTTATCTCTAGGAGCTGTCATTCTGTAATGGAGTGTGAAGAAGTGGCAGCAGAGACATGAGTCAGTTGGGGTGGTTACATATCTCTGTAGCTCAGAGCTCTGGGGATTTTGCCTCTGCTTCATTTTCTAAAATGTAGGTGGAGTCCTGGCATTTCCACTCCAGGACAGGGGCAGCAGAAACCTCCTGGCTCTGGTCTGACTGTGACAATCAAAAAAGTTGATGAGAGTGTGAATGTATCACATTCATTGAGTTAAACTGTGGTATCTATATCCTTGCTTAGCAAGACGTGTCTGTTGGCAACAGCTTCACACTTGCATTAGTTTGTCTTAACCCCCAGCAGTTCTGTTGGCACCCTTGCGCAGGAGGAGGGGGTAAGGCTCTGGCTGTAGGCTTTCACACCATGGGTTAGGTATTTCCAGCTAAGCCTCTGTGAGATGTCCTTCTCTTACAGAGGTATTTGGACAACAGGGAATCCTTAACACTTGTGACGTAAGGCTTCACCTAAACCTTTTGCACAGCTGAAATCACAGAAAATGTAATTCAGCACAGCCCTACAGATTTCTTAGTCATGGTTACACAGGAGTAATTACAACAAACAAAGGTATCTAGTCCAGGAAATACTCTTATTTCTACTGAAGTCCAAGGGTTTCACAACCATAAACACAGTGACTGGTGTGTCTCAGCTCTGGGCTTCAAAGCAGGAGGTTATTTCCTGCTTGCATTTCACAGGCTACAAAACCATCTTATAGCAGCAATAAAAATAAAGCAGAGAAATTTTATTCCAACACAATTAAGTTATAGTCATGCATGACTTCCAGATGGGGAGTAGAACATGTCCACTGCACAATGACCCATGTAGGAGGTCAGGCAGGAGTTGAAGGTAGTGCAAAAGACAAGTTACACTTGAGTCCCTCTCACTGTGTTATGAATGAGTCATGGTGCCTGCAGTGCGGTGGCAGCCTTGGAGGGCTCCTCTCTGCAGAGCACAATGAAGGATCTTTCCTGGCTTGCTCATCCGCCTCTCCTTGGCTTGGATGATGCAGTGCTACTCAAGTGGGTTTGCAGGCAGGGGAGGAATCTGAATGAGGAATAAAATGAGGTGAAAGGCTTGTCTGCACAGCTGACAAAGTAAAGAATAGTGTAATGTACTGAAATGCAGTAGCTGGGAGTGCCACCAGGCTCTCCTTGTCACATTTCAGCACTTGGTGGCAGGAAGGAGATGGTCCCATTCACTGCTCTTTCCTTCGTCTGTCTCAAGGTGGCAACTTCCAGCTCAAGCTCATTAGCGGAGCTCAGGGCAGCGCAGCAGTCTATCTCTGAGGTGAATGCCCATGCTAAGGTGTGTTTTCCACGGGTCATTTTTCATTTGCAACAAGAGGCTGGAGCCTTAAGCTGCTCTAAACCAGAGGATTGCTGTTGAGTGACACGGTCATTGTCCATTGCTGCCTGCAATGTTCTTGTTGGGTTATGAGCTAACCTCTGCTGGAGACAACCAGCACTTGTCTCAAGTTCATTTGCAGTCAGAGGGCACTATACTGGCTAGTAATTTATGAGACAGTTGGTAAAAGCAAGGATCTCAGGTAAAGTGTAGAGCTGTTCTCAACTGCAGCAAGCACCAGGTCACTGTGTGTCCAGGGACAGCTGAGTTAGTGATGGTGCTGGGTGTCCTGCAGCTCACCTAGAGAGCTGTGAGTTACCTTCAGGACCATCACAGCATGTTAAAGCTGAAGGATTTCCATATTTCCTAACATTTATAGTGTGCAATTTCCTTCTGTCTAAACAAAGTAAGTTTATTAGACTACAGGCGTAGAAAGCGCAGAGGGTGCCTTTCTGGAACAGTGGTTTCCATATTCTGGGTCTGTGCTGGTGTGAGAATGAGAGTAGCTGGAAAGTGTGTTTTCCAGGGAGGAAAAACTTGCAGTGAGTTATGGAGAAGTTTTAAAACATGTGAGTAAGAAAGAAACATGGTAACCCTGCACAAATCCCCATCAAACCCATGTATGGTTTCTGGTCCTTTGTGGTGTTGAGCAGCACTAACATTGTGGCTGGTCCTTATGAGCAAACCCCATTTTTGACAGTGCCATGGAAATCATGCCCATATATGTTTCCACTTTAGACTACTGATCCACTTGCTGAACTTAGCCACCCTCCTTGCCTTCATCTGTTGATTGATATCTCTTGCTGTATCTTGGTCTTTTTAAGAGACCTACGGTCTCACACTGGATGTTTCTCTTGGCTTCCTATGCTGAGGGTTTGATATTGCAGTCAAAGACTTGAAGTGTTTTAATTGCTAAAGGTGAGAGCAGTGAGTTGTGAAATTTCATAATACTGCTGTCAGAGTAAATAACCCCTCAGGTTTTATAGCTGCTTTCCATCCTCAGACCTCTTATACAAACTTAGAGTGGTATAGACGAGGATTTTGTGCAGATGTGTCTGCACTGGAACAAAGTCACCCCTGAACAGCCCATAGAAATTTTACTGCTGCAAATACTTGGTCCAAGAGAACAGGTAGGCAGAATTGCTTCCATGTGCCCTTTCCCAGGGAACAGCCCTCATATTGTGCTGTCTGTTAGTATTTTTTTTTTGGTACTCAAACATGGAATTTAAACTTTGATTTTTGAAAGTGTAGAATACCTTGGTGTGAGGTTGAAAAGGCACAGAGGTTACAGCCGAGACACTGTGAAGGACAGATTGCCATGAAGAAAAGTCCTCCTGTCAGCAAACTGGACAGCACAAGGTGCTGGCTTCCACCACGACCTATATGCCACCAGTGACTCTTACATCTCTCAGGAACACAAGCCTGTGAAACTCTGTGGCTTAGGCTGAGAAGTCACAAGCGCTCTCTGAGTTTAAAGAGCCAATCTGAAAAATAATGCTTCATTGAAAAGACATATCTTGTGTCTTTTTCTATTTAAAGCTGGACTCAATTTTCTTTTTTTCAGGTGATGTGTCACATCTACCTTTTTATTTTTCTCTGTTTAGACAAAGTGCTATTTTAAGCTGCTGGTATGGCATTTGATTAAAATCAGTCCAGTAATCTGTCTCTGCTGACAACGGAGGAACTTCTTACCACCTTTGTCCTTTGTAGGGAGAAAAGAGACAGCAGTGACAGAAAAGATAAGAAGTGTTGTGGGATCTTTTTTGTCAGTCTGCTGTTCTGTGTTATCCAGTAACAGTGGGTGTCTGCAGGACATCATCACTGAAGTCAGAGTCTGCATCAAGTCATCTTCACTGCACACCACACTCAGCTCTAAAAATACAATGCTGGCAACAGATGGGGGGAAAAGGGTATTTTTTTGCCTTATATTTATGAAGAGAGGACTGAAGTCAGAGAACTTCAATGAGAAGTCCAATTCTTCACAGAGAGCACAAGACATTCAAACTGACTTCAGGAATGCAACTGAGCTCATCTTGACAGGTGGATGGTTTCTGATTTCCACGAATGCCATCAGTGCAGACTTGCTGATGCTTATTACTGCCTTTCCCAGGTCTGAACCAGTCTCCTGTGCAGTGTTGATTAAGACTGGTCATACACACATGGTGTATCTGTCTTGCCCTTTGTGGCAGTGATTAGCAGAGAATAAAATGACTTCTTGCCTCACAAGGGAAGTCTATGGTGCTGTCATTCCAAGCCTGCTGGAGATGCTCTGCTTGTATTTTTTTTTCCGTTAAAAATTGTTGTGCTTTGCTAAAGTGAAAATAATGCAAACAGCACTGACTTCAAGTTAAGATTCTCTGGGAGAGCAGTTCTTTTTGAAGTTTTATTTTATCATTGTTGTTTTAGTGTGTGTTTTTTAGTTTGAGAGTTTCATCTTTTCTTTTTAACTCTATTATAGACATTTTCACTTATTGTAGAGGTCTTCATGTTAGCATCATGAACAGATGTCATGTAACTTCAGTGCACATTAAAATTACAAAATTTTGCAGAAAAATAAAGCAAACAAGATGACCCCAAATGGGAATTTTGACATATAAAACCACTGGAAAGTTTTTCTTCCATTTTGCAGGAGTTATCAAAATTAATTTTGTGCTGACAGTTGAAAGAGTGAAGACGTTGCACATCCTTTCACTGCCTGAATTTAGTCCCTCGATGTAATCAAAGTCCTTAGGTAGATTCCTGTGGTGAGCTTTTCATTGTGGTGCCTGTTATCAAAGCAGAAGAGAACACCCATGAGAAGACTCATTCCGAGATAAGTCTGGAGCACAGAGGCTCAGCCTGACTCTCCTGCCTGGCCAGCAGTGTTTCTGAGCAGGAGCCTGTGCTAGAAGCCAGGCACCAGATTGGTATGAGAAACCAGACCCAGAACTGCACTCTGGTTCTCTGGAAGGGTGTGAGCAGGGCTGCTCTCAAGCCCAGGATGGAAAGACTCTGGACCCCAGGAGAGGAAGACTGTGGGTTTGCAGGACCATTGCCCTCTGCCTGCAGTGTAGAGCAGGAGCTGCCCATGATCTGTTGGATGCTGGATGTTCAGAGAATGTAACCTGGCCACAGTGCTGTGTGTGGCTCTGTGCGCCTGTAATCACCATCATGCACAACACCAGAGAAGCCCTTTTGTGCTGAAGGGAATATACGTGTATATATATGATAGGCTGGATGGTATAAGAGTTAAGAGGTCAGTGTTATCTTTCTCGGGCAGAGAACAGCTTCCTAATTGAGTATGAGTAATCACTTTAATAACAAAGAACAGCACCAGGTCCTCTGTGTGAATAACTTGTGGAGATGTATTTATTTATTTTTATTATGGCATTGTATTGATGTCATTTTTCTGTCTTTGTTGGGACTCCAGTGACTCCAGTCTAACCACTGTGGTGTCATGGGGAGAGAAAAGGGGGAGATCCAGTTTTACAATGCATTATGGAAAAGCTGCCAAATCCTAAATGATGTCATTGGTTTAGTGTCCTTTCATTATATGCTCATTATATGCTTCATCACATGGAGAAAGACAAAAGTACTATCAGCCCTTAAAACACTGGAGGTCTCCTGTACGCTGGTGGGAAGCTTCTGGTCCCAGAGGGCTGTCAAGTTGTGATGCTTTAAATGCATTACCTGTTCACACCCGAACGTTGCTTGTTTCTGTATTTGTGGGTAAAAAGATTCCATGTTTGTATGGAAAGGAAAAAAAAATATGTTCCTAGGGCTGGAGATCTTGGGAATATATAAAGAATTATAACACAAAATAAATTGTGTATGAGGTACACTATAAGAAATGTGGTTACTGGCTGTCAGTTTATGGGATGGCTGCCAGAAACACACCTAACAGCGTAGTAAAATGTAGCTGGATGTTTGTGTATAAAATTTCTAGTTTTATCAAAATCCTTAAAACTTTCATTTTTCCCGTTTTGTACCAAAACCATTATTTCTACTGAATAAACACAAAACAAATACAGAAAGTACTAAAAGGAAACCGGCGAAGTGGTTGAGTCACCATCCCCAGAGGTATTTAGAAGACATATTGATGTGGTGCTTAGTGACATGGTTTAGTGGTGGACTTGGCAGTGCTGGGTTAGTGGTTGGACTTGATCATCTTAAAGGTCTTTTCCAACCAAAACAATTTAGTGATTCTAAAAAAGTTTTCCTGTGTTTATAAGAATGTCACCCTTGCTCTGACTGAAGCAACGCCTACCTACAAAAGTACATTTTGATGAATAGGTAAGTCAGCAGTTCTGATTTTCTACTGAAATTGTGAATTTTGCTTGTTTTAGAAAGTTTTCTAGGGTACCTCTTGAACCCAGGTACCAAAGGGAGTGTGAGGAAGTGGGATAGTGCAGATAGGTGACATTTTTTTTCTGTTTTCTCTTATTCCTACCCTCTGCTGTTGCTGGCTCCTACACACATACACACACTTTTCTTGTAATTCAGAACTGTACAAGGCGTGAACTGCAGCAAAGCAGTTGCATAACTTCCCACTGTAGCAATAAGTACTAAAGCCTTTCTTCTGCACAGCAAAGGAACAATTTCCCCCGAGTCAGTGTCAACAAAATTTGACTAGATTTTCCTTGTGGCATGTCTGTGCTATCTCAACACTAAGAACAGCTTAATATCTATATCTTATGTCCAGGGGCTGCTTCTGCCTTGCACTGAATCCTCTTGGTGGGGTTTAGTCAACCTCTTTGTGCCTCCATGGTAAACCAAGATGACAACTGGCTTTTGAAGGATGCTGCAAGGCAGAATTAACCAGTGCTCACAAACTGTGCTGGCAGACAGAGGAGATGGGTCAGGGGCTCATGTGTTTTGACAGCAGTTTATAGAGTGTTCTCTTTGGTTCATATTTATCCTTTTTGAAATGACAGGGAAGAATGGGTTTCTGTCTCCAATGAAACAAGGCACTGTATCAGACCTGTTCTGATGTATTTGTGTCTGAACTACCTTAAATGAATTTAACCTATATGCTAAACACATGAATGATTTGAAGTAGGTGGTTATTTAAACCTCTTTGAAGATTAAATACATAGGTTTACTTTTTGTCTGTTTGAGCTCAGAGACTATTGGTTGTAGTTTTACATCCTCAGGATATTCTTCCTGCATCTTTAGCAGACAGCTGTCCCAGCAGCTTGTAAGGCATTTTATTCTATGGAAGAGCTCCAGAGCAGAAGCACAGAAGGGCTGTTTTTTCCCCAAAATTAAAGTTGGAGGTCAGACCTTAGGGATACAACGGTGGTTTGATCAGAAACTCTAGACCTAGTCACCATATTCCATAGTGCCCTTAGAAACAGCAGTTGAAGGCCTAAGCTGTAGCTGGATTCTGAAGGTTGTCACCCTCAGACAGAACCACCCTTTTGACTGGAGTAAGTTTTGCTTGCAAAACTATGTATAGTCTATACCTCCTGAAATATTAATTCTGAGAAACACTGAACCAGGACTGGATGGTGGGTGTTCATTTGCAGTGCAAACCTGGCATCGTATCTAGGAAGTCTGAGTCAGTATTATTACAGTCTTTTCTTTGAAGCCAAGTAACCACAATGGCATTATTTGCAATTGAGTTGTTATTAATAGCACCATGGTGGTGGCATTATCCTTGGTTCTCTAGAGACACAACACAACGGGCAATCAACAGTTTGAAGTGCACAGGAACTTAGGCTGTTTTTTTCCACTGGTTTAACAGCAGTAAATTCATGGACTCTTTATTAAGATGGTGCATTCATTTCTTTGGAGTCATGATGGAATTTTGATTGAATTAAAAATCCCATTAATATTTATATTACTTAGTGTTACTGGGAGTAAGTACATTTATTTTAACTTGAGCTGCAAATCATTTAGTCCTTTGTAATTACAGTACTGCTATTAAGTATTCATAAGGCTGTACAATATAGTGTCACAGGAAACCTATTTTAATTTAGTGGTAAGTCAATGTTTTAATTTTGTGTAAAAACAGAAACTAATTTACTGAGCATTGTTGCTTGTGTTTTCCCAGCCAGGTTTTGCAAGCCTTCTTTCAGTTGATTGTATTTAAACTACCTTTTGTAGCTTTGCAAGTTTGGAAGCTACCATGAAACCTCTTGGGTCCAGTGCAGCTCACATATGTGCATGTTCAATGTAACTTTGAACATAAGCATAGGTGGGAAGAGGTCATTTATATCACGGTGCTCAGCTCCTCAGTGTTACCAGAATTGCAACATAATGTATTTTCATAAACTTCATAAAAACTTGGAGAATGAGTCTTGAGAATGGTGCCTATATTAGTAATTATGTTGCTGGCATTTATTTCTAGAAATAATTTCATCTGTGAGAGTCTTTGGCAATATATAAATAGATGGATCTCTCTGAGGTCATTGGGAGTTTTAACCTGCAGAAGGACAGGATGGATTGACCAAAGTTATTTTTCTGTGTAGCCCTTCCCACACCAGCACCCAGAGCTCACTGGGTACAATGCTTTGGATTTGGGTATTTTAAAATTATTTTTCCACTAACTCATTTGTGGTAATTAGAGGGAAGGAGCTGCTACTGTTTGAAGCAGCACTACCCAGAGTAGAGTTTTTCAACAAGTAACGCAAGATGTCTGCAGAGGACTGTGACAAATACGGTCTCAGATGTGATCTGTATCCTATGTACGGTATCATATGATTTCTGCCTATGCAGCTTCTCACCCCTGTGGAAGCCAAGTACTTGTCCAGAAGAGTCCTTTCTTGTGCTCATGTCCTTAAAGTAGTTTACTACCTTGCTGCAGTTGAAACAATCCTCTGGGAATTTAAAACCCAGAAGTTCCCAGGAGAAGAGATCATCATGGGGTAGATTAAAGGGTGATCTTAGCTTCCAGGTGAAGACCTGAAAGCTCATAAAAGGGAGAATTTTTTTTTGTTTTCAGTAGAGCCAGCATCCACCTGGGACCTTGAAGCACTCTGTTAGCCCTTGCTTACGCATGAATGGGTGATATATAAACAACCACAAAGGGCTGTCTATCACTTCAGCTTGATTTCGTGCCTCCCTGCATGCACTTCAGTGTTGTGAGATACAAATATATTAGGGTAGATAATAGAAAATTACGTTATGACAGCTCTTTGCAATGGTATGATTTAATTTTGACATGCTATGTAACTTCTGTTTTCAAGAGCAGCCAGGCCAGAGGGATAAAATGCAGTGTATGAGTGTCTTCACTGGGGTGAATGCACCCACCCATGAGAGACCCTTTAATTTATAACTGTCCTTTCTAACTCTCTCCACTGCAGGGCGAGGTCTCTTCTATGGACATTGAACTCCCAGCTACCTAAGCCTATTGCCTGTGATGGAAGAACTTGATGTTAATGTGAGGTAGGATAAACTACACAGCTCCTCATATACCACATCTCATCCAGCTGGAGAGCTGCATGGGGCAGGGGCTGTATGGTGTGTTTGCAGAGCTTTGGGATGATATTTCTGTTTGCCTATAGATGAAGGTCTCCAGTCATGCAGCACTGCCTGCTTTAGGGTTTCCTGTACCTTCTGTGAGGATTTAGTGTCACTCTTTTATCTGTGTAAATGTCAGATGTGGTGTAGCCAAGACAAGGACTTCCTTGTAGTAGGATGGATGAGGGGATGAGGCACCACCAAAGACCAGGTACAAGTTAAAAATTGACATTTCTGAACTAATTTCAAACCCCTGGGCATACTACTGGTATCAGTGAGGGGAAAATTTCATCATGGATCATCTTGATCCTGGAAACGTGATGCCAACAGAAACTGTTCAAGAATGCTGGAGATCCTATTTACAGCCGTGCCTGGGACACAGGGCTGGCAGCTGCTCTGTCATTCTTCCTTAGGTGTGATCTGCAGGATCTTTCTGTAGGACTAGGATTTGTCCCTTTTGTTTCTAGGCCTTTTGACTAGCCACGCTGCTGGTGATGCTGAACTGTGTAGGGAGCTGAACAAAGACCTACCAAACCCATTTCACACAGGGACATCAAACTTCTGACCAAACCCATGTTGCTGGCCCAGACACAGAAGGAAGCAATACTCCAGTTGCAATGAGAGGCGTATGTTTCCACAAAGAGTTTTTTTTAAAATCAACTTGGGGAATATCTTTCTGATGCTTCAGGGTTTTATTTCAGGGAGTAATTCATTACCCTTCCCCTGCCTGGACACTTAAGTGGCATGTACATGGGGAATGTCTTGGAGAAAATTGTTCTGATAGAGACAGATCAAATGTATGTGCTCTGGTCTTCCAGGAAACCTTTCCTAAGGAGTTGCTGAACAGAGATCAGGAGGAAACACAGTACAGAAAAGGGGGGAACAGGGTCTCATACCTCAAAGGGAATCCTGTTGTGCCACCCCATCCTCACAGCTTCCTAGCTCTTGGGCTTGCAGGTTGGGATGTGCCTCTGGGCAAGCTACAACCTCTTCTCTCAGGTTGTATGCACCGGGTGAGATAACACATTTTCAAAAGACAATTTCTGTTCTTAATGAACCTGATCAAAGTACTATACTATCAGAGAGACCATCTCTAATCTTCATTCACCTACTCAAGTGTCAGGAAAGTCACCAGCAAGTCCAGCTTGCTGCTTTAATGCACACTTAGCAGGTCACATTTGTAACCCAGTAATCAATGTTGAGAGGTAATGTGTTTTGCTTAATGAAATTTGTCTTGCCTTTTTAATACCAGAAGTGTAGTTAAATGCATAGGCTACTGCTGTTTCTCTGTAAAGGGAATTAAGGTGCTGACACCAGGCAATTTTCCCTGCAAACTTTTCCTTCCTCTAAAGACACTAGGAAAAAAAAATCTGTTTCTCACTATGGTGAAAAAAGTTCCCTACTATACATTTCATCATTCATAGAAGGAAAATCTGTTAGTTCATAAACACCATGGGGCACAAAGAAAGGGGCTCAGGAAGTGCCTGAACCATAAGTGCCTGGGCACAGGGAGGCTATACCAGGAGAAAAATGTGACATTTTATTTACCTTACCCATACATTGTTTTTGGTAACGTGCTATTTGCCACCAGTAGACAAAAACTGCATAGGTCTGACCCAGCATGAATCAGGCAGTGATCTATTGGAGTTTTGTAATTCACTATTTGTAGGAACCAACAGATCATTATCTGTTTATTCCTGTTGTTTAATTTTACTATAATTCAAATCAGCCCTAATCCTGGTCCAAAAAGAACCAAACCAGCCAAAACCCCACCCTTCCCCGAGCCCCCCCAGCATAACCCAACTAAAACTCATTCATATCAGATTAGGCTTTCTCTTCTTACTCTGATACTTTCCAGTGTGTGACATAGGCTGAATGCAATGAGAAGTGCTTGGGAGGAAGGGGTTTGAGTGCTCAGAGGGTGCTGGAGCATGGGCAGAGCTGGGGGGGTCCGCCTTTGGTCAGATTGCTGCAGAAAATACCCATTGCACAGGCCTGGGGAAAGGTTATTTGGAAAGAGTCCCTGAAAAGGCTGCTTTCTCCTAGACACCGGTTAGTGTGGCTGGCTGGTGTGGTCTGACCCTGGCAGGGCAGTGCAATGACCTCTGAGAATGAACTTTTCATTTGGTCGATGATGTCATCCAACTTCCCGTTTCAATGAGCTGCATGAAGGCAGTCCTCATTTTGTGAAAGGGATAGGCTGACTTTGTTTTTAGCTGGGCACTGTGGAAACAGTGTGTTGCTCTTCCATTCAGAGCAACGAGTGCTGCAGTTGTCCTGCTCTGGCCACCTGGGATGGTCATGGATGCAGGGCTCCCACCCTCACACAGGCTGGATGAGATGCCTCAGAGGATGCCATGTGATGAGTGGCTTTATATCTCTGTAGCCACCTGAAGCATTGCAGGCAGATTCAACTGTACAAATGATTTATTTCTGTGGAAAAATGTGGTTATGAATTTTATGAAGGCTGCAGTGTGAGGTTAGACTGGGAATTCCTGGAAATTTATAGACAGCCTGCTTTGGGACTTGTATTTATCACAGCCAAGGGGGGTAGCAGGCCTAATTTTCTCTAATTCTAGAGTAGAAAAATGAATGACCTCACAAGCATTTCTGATTTATATTTTATAGAATTTTTTAATTTTATGTGACTTGGTGATTGCTATTGAACACATTTATTATAGGCAGTAGGTTAATGAGATACTGTCAAGTGGTTTGGAATGAAAACTCAAACCCTTGAAATGGTTGACTATGGGGGAAAAAAAATAAAAGCTGTTTTCTTTATTCTCTTACTTTCAAACAACCTTATAAAAGTACTAGTTGGGCACACTACAAACAAAGAGTGCAATGGTCCTTCCTGCTCCAGCACAGCAGGCAGGTAGTGAACTGTAGGCTGTTTGCTGCTGATGCCATCTGGCCAGAGGGCAGAAGCTCCTGCAGATGCCTTCACTGCTATCCTCCCTGGTACAAGCTGCTGCTTCATTTAAAGGTTGTGATGTACCCCTTGGAATCTTCCGTTTAGAGACAGACCTGGCATGAGGGTTTTTCTGCCCTGCCTGCTTACAACAAAGTGCACGTGGTTCTTGTAAATTTGTATGAACCTTCAAAACACGTTTGCACTTCTCTTTTTCAATTTGTCTGGGTTTTGGTGAATTAGACAATTTCACTTTCATACAAGCACAATGATTTTGACAGCCTTGGAGAAAGTGGAAAAGGTGGAACCTTTTGGGGCACAAAAGGAAAATATGTGCAGGGAAGCTTTGGGTGCAGTGTGTTTTACTGTGCCTGAGTTTCAGTGCAGAGCAGCAGAAAGGTGAACCCCTTGGTCAACCCCACACATAGCGTGTCAATTCAGATCACAGAGCACTTAGCAAAGGGGCTTGTGAACTATGTTCCTGTTAGAAGACATTAAACCAGCAGCTCTGCACCGTGTGCTCTGTAGGTGACAATGAGGACTAAAAGTTTGGAAGCATGGACTCAAACCATGCAGCTTCCACATCCAGGCATGGTGGGGACATTCAGGCAGAGAGACTGGGCTAAATCTAATCCAAAATATCCCCCCATGTCCTGCATAGAGTGGAGATGTAGGGGCCTCAGCACTAGTTGCTTTGATCTGTTCCTGTTGTGCCCAATTAACCAGTTAAAATAGACATAGTTTGTGTGTACAGAAGTCACCTGAGAGTCCACGGACTCTTGTTTTTCTGTGTACAAACCAGGCGGTTGGGTCTTACAGAGTGTGGGTAGATACACAATAACCCTGCCTATGACAACTGTGAGAGGAGCTTCCATGTACCAAGAAAAGCACCTGCAGACCTTGCTGAGCAATTTGGAGAGGCCCAAACAGGGAGGACTCTTCTCATTGGGACACTTGTCAGTGTAGGTTTCAAATGTGCGATGCACAGGGAATGAGCAGTGGCTTTACTAAAGACTGTTACAGCCTTCCTAGGCCTTTGGTAAAACTTCCATAATCTTACTACAGAGCATTCCCTGCAGCCAGCAATGAAGTAAAGCTTCCCATCAGCCTGCCAGTCAATCCTTGCCTGGTAGCAGATGAATCTGACTCCTTTACACTGCTGGGAGCACAGGTGACTCAAATGTACAGGAGTTCTGGACAGCGTGGTTGGCCATTCTTGTGCATTTTCTCTTCTTTGAGCTCCAGCACTCATCATTCATTCCTTCATCATCCCATTCTATGAGGGCTGTGTGACAAGCCCAGCATTTCTAGCTCCTGGACTGCCTCAATTTTAGCTGAACAGGCACCATAGAAAACTTTGTGATGCAGCTCTGCAAATCTCTACCACCCTAGAGCTGCAGGTTGCACAGATGCTTTTTTCAGGTAACTGCTCAGAGATGCTCTGCTGACAGTTAGAAAGCCATTGCCTTAAGCTTTTGAAAGAGATTTTGGCACAGTCAGGCTCTGGTGTGGTTTAAAACACTGCAACAGGTTGGGAAGTTGCAGTTACTAACAAGATGCCAGCTGAATGTTTCTCAAAAGCTACAAACCGATTTTCCTGTGCTGGCTGATGTTTCCATTGGGCAGGCACCCTACTGTTGCAAACTAAATATTGACTGCACAATTGTGTTCCAGGAAGCTTTTGTTAATATCTCTGTTAGCATTTGAACCCACAAGGAAGTTCTCTGGGCTTTGAGAACTAGGATGTGTTCCAGTTCTCAGACCAAACTCTTCATAGGTCCTTGGGCAGATCTTTAAGACCAGATTCTCCCCACTGTGACAGCTGCAGCCCCATACAAGCTCCAGTGCTAGCAGCCCTTGGTACTCTTCAACTCCATAGCTTGGAGGGGAGAAGTGGAAGCGCAGCTGCCTGACATTTACAGTCAGGACTGGGTGAGCAGAGCTGTGGTTCTGATAGCTGGAGCTCTTTTCACACTCTTGGTCAACAAGGAGAAACCTCTGCTATTTGAGTGGGCACTTCTGGGTGTGGTCAGGGCTGCTCTGTTTACTTCACACTGTGTAAAAGTTTCTTGCTTCCTCAGGTGTTGGGGAGAGGCTGCTATGCTCTTGAGAAATAAGCTTTTGGAAAAAAAAATAAAATCATGAGAACATTCAGTGCAAGTAAATAACTTTTATACAAAACCTTTTTATTGTAGCTATTGGTAAAGGCAGACTCCCTTTGCTAAATCAACTATGGAGAAACAATGTATTATTTGAGTTTGTCACGACTGTAATTGGGTTTTATTTTTAAGCTGAGCCCCCAAAACAGCTGAATTTTAGATTGATGTTAATTGCTTCCAAACTTGGCTTTATCAGCTTTAGTTTTCTCAGTTTGTTGCTGAAGATATTTTTGTGGCCTGAAGTACTCTGAATAACGCAGAGCCTTCCAGCAGTACTGTGTGGGGTTCATTAATCTTATCTTGACTTTGAGAAATGAGAAGCAAGGTGAGGGAACAAGGAATCAAATTGGTTGAATTAGTTATGTTTGTTTGGAAGCAAAGAAAATACTCCATTAACCTAGCCACTATTCCCAAAGTCCTCATACAGAGGCATAGTGAACACTATTTCTAACAGACCTTCTCAATGATATGTCCTCTTGAGTCAGGTTGTATCTTTGAGTGAGTCCTAGATCTGGAGCCTTGCTGTGTTGGCCCAAGAGGCTTCTTTCTGCATGGACCACAAGAAGTGGTGCTGCTGATGGCTTGTTTTAAGGCAGGTTTGTTACCTAAAGCCGGTACACTGGCAGGATGGGATGGAGAAGTGGAGGAGGTCTTAAGTGCCCTCTCCCCATCCAAACCTGGATAGTCAGTAGTGGGAGAGAGAGAGACTCAAAGAGCTCCATCTCTGAAGCCCCAGAAGTAGCTAAGGGATGTCCTAGGAGAGGAGTCAGTGTGTGCCCTCAGTCCCAGCGCTTCTCCTGCTTAGGGCACTGTCAGCCAGCAGTGAGGGGGCCAAGAACTGAGCTGTGAGGCAGGACAGGCAGAAAACTGTGCTGAAAGCAGAGGTGGCCATTTGGGCAAGGGGGAGGCTCTGTTGAGTGGTTGAAACAAAATAAGCATCTGATTTAATGACCCAAAGTGTAGAAAATGGAGGAGTTCTAGGGAGTGTGCTCAGAGTGCTCTGCCAGTGGGGATTCATAGAGGCAAATAACTTAAAAATCCTCCAGGAGGTTGCAATGTAAGTGTTTATTCTTCCATATACAGAAGCGCTTTTCAAAACCTCTTCAGCTTCTACATTTTAAGTCATTAAATCATTGTTTATCTCAACTCCTTTGATCACATTTTCTGTTTAGGTAAGAAATACCAGGCTAAATTGGCATTTAGCAGGCCGGATTCAGCCTAGAGCACTCTTCTTTTCCTTGTCCCCTTTCTAATGGAAGATCAACTCTAATCTTCCTGTAATACCTGCAGCATCCATCCGGAAAGGTATTTGCTCGTGCATTTCTGTGGAGACAGGCATACTGATTGAGAAGATTTTCTACAGAGACCTGTCTTCTCTGCCTGCATCCCCCAGGCAGCGATCAGAGGAGCACGTAGATGAGAGCTGAGTGTTTTCATCCCTTGGTGTACAAGTGATATAATGTCCTGTTCTGCTTGCTGAGCTGATGGAGATGAGTGCACTTTCTCCTAGGGATAATGGTGGGCAGAACACACAGTGCCAGAAAAAAATCAAAGTAAGACCCTACAGATCCCTTATGAGGCAAAACTAACAGCGTTGATTTACATCAGCAGTAGATGTGACCATATATAAACGGTGCTGTTGAACAAAATGAACCATTTTATAAATAGCCTTGAAAGATGGCTGGCTGCTGCATTTATATGGTTTAGCCTCTGTGTGCCTGGGCGTGCTGAGGTGGCTTGGCACAGCAGGGACACCTAGGGAGAAGTCCCCAAGCTGGGACCACTAAGAGGCATGGGGCATTTCTGACTCTGCAGCCATAGACTTTGCAGAGTATTTCCGATCTGCTGATGCCAGGTGCAGGAAGAGGGGCGAAGCAAGAGGGCATAAGGAAGCAAGGCATGGTGTAGAAGTTCACTGCAAAATCCTCTGTAGCCAAAAAAGCCCTGCAAAAGAAGTTCTCTCTGCCAAAAGCTCCCTAGAGCCCAGGCACTGCTCAGCAGGAGAGGTAGCTGTTGTCAGCCGGGGTACTTTTCATATTGTTCAACTTCTTTCTCAGTTTCTAGGGAAACACTTTATAGCACTATATTTATCGGAACGTCTTTCCAAACACCTCCACCAACACTTAATTAATGGAATTCTTAAGCCTTGCTCCAGCTTCTGTAAATTAAAAGTGTGCTTCCTTACAGCAGCTGTGGAGCAAGTGAGACACAGTCTCTGAAATAAGTGATCAAGTGCAGAGGTAGAGGGGCAGCCCCACCATTTGTCTGTGTGTGCTGACCCCCTCCAGGGAGGCCATCATGCACTTCTGCCATGTTTTAGTCTGCTTTTATTAGTGTGCCCTAAGGAATCTGCACAGATGAAAATACCCTTGACAAAGAGCTGGGTCATAAAAATTAACATTTTAGTGTCTTTGAGCACATCCTTTCTTTAGCTTCAGTGTCTCTGCACAAAGTGGCAGCCAGTGAAGATCTGGAAGAGGCTGTGGAAGGCTGTTAAAACAGTCCCAAAGCCTGGGATATCCTGGGGCAGACCTGGCTCTAGGGCTTGGCAAAAACAGGCAGCTGCCCTGGAAAGCAGCAAATTTCCCAGAGCAGGAAAATGGGCTGGACCTTCCTGCCAGCTTTTGCCCTCGCCAGCTGCCTGGAAGGGCAAGGCTGGCAGCTGTGGCACCAGGGACTTTCCAGGACAACGTCCTTGGCTTTTTAGGGCTGACCCTTGGCATTAGGCTCACAAAATTCAAATTGTCTCTGTTTCAGGGATTTTTTGAGCCAGCTGGAAGTAAGGCAGTGAGTAAGGAAGCTGGGAGGGGGTATTAGGGTGTCTTGCAAGACAGGACTACTGCAAAACTGGAGCTGTGTGGGAGACATCAGACTGGATTTGCTGTGTAAGGTTTAACAGGGCACTGTGAGTCATAGTGACAGAGATGTGCTTCCTTACAGAGCAGGCATGATGCTGTGTCTCAAAACCAAAGGGTATTGACTGTAGGTGGAAATTTAATGGCTTCTGCTCTTAATTAGAATTCTCTGAGTTGTTTTTGGAGAAGTGCAGAAAGACAATGTTGAGGTCCTGTGTAGACATCTCTTCAATGAAAGAAGACAGGCAGGAAGGACCTGGTTCATGTTAATTTATTCAAGAAGTTCTCAGGACTGATTGCTGAATGCTGAAGAAGATGCCTAAGAGCAGTGGCGTGTTTGAGCAGATGCAAGTAGGGGCTTGGGTATTTGGAGGATTAGGGCAAGCAGAGGATGTCAGAGGAGCCCAGACAGATTTTGAGTTACTCTGAGGAAAGAAGACAGTGAGAGGCATGGGCTGTTCTTTTTGCAGCCGCTGACAGAGAAGGTTCCTGAGGGTTTGCGTATCAAGATACAAACCTTCTCTTCACTGGTAGAATGTCCCTGGAAAATTAATAGACTGCCTTACTTCTGTGGGAATTAAACTGCTTTTGTGGTATTTCGGGCCATGCTAGAGTGGAAAAATGCATTTTATTTTATTTTTTTTCCTCCATTCCCAAGCAGCTGGAATAGAATTGGTCCCATTACTGCCATTATTGGCAATTTCCATTTTTATGAGCCATAATGGGGATGCAATTCTTGAGCAGAGCTGGCAGCTGCAATGAAACATGGGGGTTTTATTTCTTGCATTCAGCTACTATTCAGTATGCTTTCCTGAGTCCAGCAGATCTGGGTCTAGTCCAATGCAGGCACCAAGTGTTTTTGGATTGCTTATACTTTTCCCTGTAAGCCACACTCAAAGCTCTTGTTGATGGTGTCTCCTTGTAGCATCAGGATCTGCTTAGAATTACTCTTGGGCACACACTATAAGCCAGTTTTCCCTGGAGCTCAAAGCTGTAAAGTGGTTCAGCAAACAGCGAACAATACCTGTTGAAGTTAGTAACAGATTTTAAATGGTCAGAAAATTAGTCAAAAACCAAATTAACTTTCTGGACTTATCCTCAGTTAAAATGCACTGAAAAAGCTTTCCAGAAATGTTACTGTGTTGTGATTGGCAGGTGATAGTGCATTTCCAACCGCCTTGCAGATGCTTAAGCAGAGAATTTAAGCCTGAAGGGAACACACTTCCCTGGTTACCCCCAGATGAGCAGTCTGGCTGCTCAGCACTGCCATCAGTCTGCCGACCCCAGCTTGGGAGCCAGTTTCCCTGATCTGACGTGGAATGGATTACTCACAAAACCAAATGTTTGTTGCAGTCTGTCTTTTGAGCCTTGTGCCTCTATGCTTGGTCAGTCCCTTCTCTGAAACACGAAAAGAGCATTGAGTTTGCAGTGTCATTTTCAGGGTGTATCTAAGATGGTGGGTGCAGGCTCCTTCCCTCTTTCTTCTTCGTTTGTCTCAAAGCTTTACAAATAGGGCCACATGATACATCTGACAATGCACCCGGCTTTTATTCTTCCATAGGCTTTTAAAGCCACAGACTGATCTTGTGTTTCTGTTCTATCGAATTTCAGCTTTACAGGCCTTTACTTGTTCCAAGTATGTCTGGGCAGCACATTTTATTTCTAATAGGGCTCTTAGTTTGTCATCTATTTTGATGTGCAGCTACATGGATTATTTTCTAGTCTAAAGAACTTATCTCATGGTGTTGACCCTTGAACCAGGAGACCAGAAGCAGTACCACTGCCATGCTGCTGGCTTTCTCTCTATATTTTCCCCTTGAGCTTTTCTTTTCTTCTCTCCCCCCATCCCCCTGTCCCAGTTCTTGGACAACTTTCCTCAGTCAGTGGCAGGGAAAATTGTAGACCGTGGTATCCAGCATATCAGGGTGAAATTTGTTTGGTCAGTTATCAAACTGAAACAGATAGTTCAAGGTGGCAGATAGCTCCCAGTTGTGGGTCAAACTTGGAAGTTCACAGAACCTGTGGTTGGGAAGTCCATATATGGCCCCAGGAAACATCTAGGTCATTTCACTCCTTTGAGGGGAAGAAGGTCTCTCCCTTTGCATTGCTTTCTTCTCCAGGAATGCCTGTTTCTAGGAAATTTGGTCAAAGGGGTTCTGCAGACAAGTAGAGTGAGACATTCCTCATGGAAGCTATTGCACTTGTTAAACAAAGGAAATCACAATTGAACAAACAGTTTCAGAGCTTGTTAGGCTGGCCTCAGAGAAATGTGCTGGTAGTGACTCCTGGGTGGGATCTGGGTTGCATCTGATCTGAGTGTCTGCACTTACCATCTACAAAGCCGTACCATTTGCTTTTCCTCTGTGCTGCTGCTTGCCTAGGTTGACACCCTCTTGTGTTTATCTGAAGTGAGAAATGTGATGAGACTTTCGTGGAGAGTATTTGGAATGTGCAGTTAGTTGGGGATGCAGAAGGAGGTTTAAATAAAATAAGAAATTTAAGTGCTCTCTTCTTGAATCAAGAACTTTCCAAGTCTTTGCTGAGAAAGGACACCTCCCTGGACCCTAAATACAAGAGTGAGGTTCTTACAAAACGATCTGTTGAGCACATACTCTGGGGGTAGAAGGTCTCTGGCTGTCACTGCTGGAATTAGCTTTGCCAAACTCTGTTCCTTAAGGTAAAGCTCAAATTGAGGTAACAGAGTTGGAAATGCAAGACATAGGAAAGATTACTTTTATCCAACTTGACTGATGGGTTTAGTGTCAGGGTACAGTGAACTGGCGGAGCAGCTCAAACTGTAACATCGGAGAAGGTACTAGGGAGATACATCATGTCCACTGTTGGGGACACAGTGTCCTCACTCAAACACTTCAAGCAGCACACACCTTGGGAGCTGAACAGCTGAACTCCACAATGCTCTGCATTAAAAGAATCCTCCCTGGAACATACAATCCTATTTTGTCTTCAAAAAAGAAGTGAAAACACCTCCTGCTCTTGTCTGGTAATGAATGAGCAGGGAACTGGTTTTGTGTGGCTCAGAACCACATGGGGTGTCTCAAATAAAATGTATTTCAGAAATCAATGTATTATCTTCTCTGTGCTGTCTTCCATTAGCAGGGGTAACAACAAGAAACTGTTTCATTCCTCTAGATTCTTGAAACTGGGAAACTATCCAGGAAATATTAGAAATTAGATAACAAATAGTTCTATTTGTCTTTTATTGTCCAAGGTGTAAACAAGCAGTTGGAAAAGTACACAGCCTGTATAATTTCATATGCAGCCTGATGCCAGCATTCTTCCACCAGTCTTGATTAAACACCTCTCATTTAGCAGTGTTTCCCTGTCTGCAAACACTGCTTGCAAAATCAGAGCAGGACCTTCATGCTTTTTTATTTGAAAGTCTTGCAAATTCCAGGCTTTTGGCAAGATGGGAAGAAAGGTTTTGCCTGGTTTGAAAATGAGAACTCAGTGTGACAATGCAAATAAAGACTAAGAACTGGCATTATGGTGTTTTGATAAAGAGCTATCTTTGGGGAAGCAATGTGTGAGCATAGTTAAAGGACTTATGTTTTGGGTTTTATGGGAATAGTTATAGTAAGACAGGGAAACAAATGCTTTTAACCTGGGAGCAGCAGCTCACTCTTGCAGGGTAGTGGGCTGTGCTCAGTCAGTCTCAGTGCACCTCAGTTTTGCATCTGGTTATTGCAGGAGATGTCACACAGATTTCTGTGAGAAATCTGGGCGCTCGTAGTATATTTAGCATGCATCTAAACCTTGATTTTTTTATATATTTTTTAAATTATTTTTTATTTTCCCCATCTCACTCCTGTGCCAGAGGAGCATGTCACATAACATGACATATGTCACATATATCACTTGATCTCCATCAAGTTACTCCCTGTTTCTAAATGGTTGAAATAAAGGTTGAGATAGTTGTACATGTATAATGGTGACATTGCTTATGTCTCGGTAAAGTTCTGAATTACAATAACTGAATTACAAACATTCTTGTTTGAAAGTATATACTAGACTCTGTCTTCAACATTTATAGAATAAGGAAGTGAAATGAATGACAATTAATAGGAATGCTGCTGGGAAATGAGGTGCTTCATTCAATCAGATCTCCTGAGCGTAGCGATGGTTGTATTTGTCATTTGAACATACAGCCTGCTCTGTTTAAGACTTCTTTATGACATGAGATAGGCAAGAGCCACTTATCTGGAAAATAGAACATAATCACATTATTAATATGGAATATACACCAAAAGTCAGGTTTATTTTTGTACTTCTTTCATCATCTTCTGTTCTTCATTAAACTGACATGTAGTTTGGTAGATGCAGTCGGCTTACCTCTGAGGAGCAATTCTAATTAGGATCTCATCAAATTAGGAACTCATCAAGACATTTCTGATTAAAGGCATGTTTGATCTTTGGTTTTATTCAACATTTAAAAAGGAGAAATGATTGTTACAACATCTCTGCTGCACTTTGTAGTGTGCCTGAATTCCTACCTATACCTAAGCCACAGATTTGATGCTTTCATAGTTGTAGAGTATTTGGTAACCTCATTAAAATAAGTAGACCCTGCATATCCAAAAAGTATTGCTATGTTTATGTGAAAATACAAGGGGAATATTCAGCATGTGAAGGGGGCATTTGGAGTAAAATTTAAAGACCTGAAAGTATATTATAAGGAAAAAAACAAGCAGTTGGACTTGATGATCCTTATGGATCCCTTCCAACTCAAGATTTTCTATGATTGTGATATGTGATTGCACAGGGCTTTGCACAAGAGCTCTCCCTGTAGTAGTAGTTGTTAGTGGATCCCAGACAAAGCAATTCCAGCAGCTGACCTATCTCCACGTAAATACCATGATCTTAATCTAATGCTAATTTCCTAAGTTAATTTTAGCTTATATTTTAGGTGACAGTCTAATGCTTTTTAAGGATTATACTTATATGCATCAGCCTTGCAGCAATATCTGTTCATATGTGGGTGTAAATCATGTAACACTTGATCTGCTGCCTGGGAAAGAGCAGAGCTGGGCTTTCATCCTTCATTGTATGAAAAGTAGAGATGGACATGGGTGCTGGACTCCCACCTAACTTCCCTGCAAGGGGAGCGGCCCTAAGGCTGAGGCAGTGCCTGAAGACTCTTGAGGTCTCAGACCTTCATCTGTATACAGATGATGATAAAGCATTGCATTGTTCAGGATCAGTTTTCAGCCCCAGATCCAATTTCCATCCAGGAAAGGCAAGAACTTCTGCTGGTGTAAGCTAAGGAACTTGCATGGACCAGCAGAAAGCTTGGGTTTTTCTGGGTTTGTTACTTGGAGCCCTTCGTGCCTTGCCTGTCAGCTTGGATGTGGGCAGTCTGAAAGCCTGAGGGTGTGCAGAGATAGAGCCCTTGCTCTGGTCCTGATGTCCCCTGAAGTCCTGCAGTGTCTGTCAGCTCCACAGCAAGCACCTGCTCCTGAATGGGAGAGCGCTCCTAGCACATACTGATTGACTGTGCAGCCCACACACAGCAATTTAAAAAACATTTAAATAGCCTGTCTTCTTTGCTTTATCTTGACAATTGATTTTAATCAGTATTATCTGCTTAAAGCACTTCTCTGAAGCACTATAGCATTCAGCCTCCAGGACATACCTGGAGCAGAGGTGCAGGATCAGTGATGTTATCAGTAGTTTTGGCCAGGAGAGGTGGCCTGAAGTCCTTGTTTCATCATTCACGAGCCTAATTGGGCTGCTGCTGTTTGCAGTAGCATGGTGCATTTTCAGCCCCACACCATCAGTGGAAGCAAGTAAGTTTGCAGAACATTTCTGAGGTTCAAACCAGCATAAAAAGATAAAACCTCATCCCCTCCCCCCCACCCCCCTGCCACAATTCAGTTTGTTAAAAAAAAAAAAAAAAAAAGCACTCAAA